>CM038675.1:27698497-27996083 GCA_021605145.1 Aegilops bicornis
CCTCCCACTCACTTCTTTCGAGAGAAACTTCTTCTCTAGAAAGGATCCATCTTAACAACGAATAACTTGCATTCGGATCTGTGATAGAAGGTGTACCCAATAGTTACCTTTGGGTATTCTATGAAGACGCACTTCTCCGATTTGGGTTCGAGCTTATCAGGTGAAAACTTTTTCACATAAGCATCACAAATCAAACTTTAAGAAAGCGACAGCTTAGGGTTTACTGTTAAACCATAGTTCATATGGTGTTGTCTCAACGGATTTAGATGGTGCCCTATTTAACGTGAATGCAGCTGTCTCTAATCGTAACCCCAAAATGATAGTGGTAGATCGGTAAGAGACATCATAGATCGCACCATATCTAATAAAGTACGGTTATGACGTTTGGACACACCATTACACTGTGGTGTTCCAGGTGGCGTGAGTAGTGAAACTATTTCACATTGTTTTAACTGAAGGCCAAACTCGTAACTCAAATATTTTACCTCCGCGATCATATCGTAGAAACTTTTATTTTCTTGTTACGATGATTCTTCACTTCACTCTGAAATTCTTTGAACTTTTCAAATGTTTTGGACTTGTGTTTCATCAAGTAGATATACCCATATCTGCTCAAATCATCTGTGAAGGTCAGAAAATAATGATACTTGCCGTGAGCTTTAACACTCATCGGACCGCATACATCAGTATGTATTATTTCCAATAAGTCATTTGCTCGCTCCATTGTTCCGGAGAACAGAGTCTTTAGTCATCTTGCCCATAAGGATTGGTTCGCAAGAATCATGTGTTTCATAATAATGTGATTCCAAAATCCCATCAACTTGGAGTTTCTTCATGCGCTTTACACCAATATGACCTAAACGGCAGTGCCACAAATAAGTTGCACTATCATTATTAACTTTGCATCTTTTGGCATCAATATTATGAATATGTGTATCACTACGATCGAGATCCAACAAACTATTTTTATTGGGTGTATGACCATTGAAGGTTTTATTCATGTAAACAGAACAACAATAATTCTTAGACTTAAAATGAAAAACAGTATTACAATAAACATGATCTAATCATATTTATGCTCAACGCATAAGCGCCAAATAACATTTATTTAGGTTTAACACTAACCCCGAAAGTATAGGGAGTGTGCGATGATGATCATATCAATCCTGGAACTACTTCCAACACTCATCGTCACTTCCCTTCAACTAGTTTCTGTTCATTCTGCAACTCCCGTTTCGAGTTACTACTCTTAGCAACTGAACCAGTATCAAATACCGAGGGTTACTACGAACACTAGTAAAATACACATCAATAATCTGTATATCAAATATACCTTTGTTCACTTTGCCATCCTTCTTATCCGCCAAATACTTGGGGTAGTTCCGCTTCGATGACCAGCTCCATTGCAGCAAAGCACTTAGTCTCAGGCTTAGGTCCAGACTTGGGCTTCTTCACTCGAGCAGTATCTTGCTTGCCGTTCTTTTTGAAGGTCACCTTCTTCCTTTGCCTTTTTGCTTGAGTATAGTGGTATTGTAAACCATCATCACTTTATGTTTTTTATTTTTTTCTTCCTTCGCCGATTTTAGCATCGCGAAGAGCTTGGGAATTGTTTTCGTCATCCCTTGCATACTATATTTCATCACAAAGTTCTAGTAACTTAGTGATGGTGACTAGAGAATTCTGTCAATCACTATCTTATCTGGAAGATTAACTCCCACTTGATTCAAGCGATTGAAGTACCCAGACAATCTGAGCACATGCTCACTAGTTGAGCGATTCTCCTCCATCTTTTAGCTATGGAACTTGTTGCAGACTTCATATCTCTCAACTCGGGTATTTGCTTGAAATATTAACTTCAATTCCTGGAACATCTCATATGGTCCATGACGTTCAAAACGTCTTTGATGTCCCGATTCTAAGCCGTTAAGCATGGTGCACTAAACTATCAAGTAGTCATCATATTGAGCTAGCCAAACGTTCATAACGCCCTTGCATCTGCTCCTGCAATAGGTCTGTCACCTAGCGGTGCATCAAGGACATAATTCTTCTGTGCAGCAATGAGGATAAACCTCAGATCACGGATCCAATCCGCATCATTGCTACTAACATCTTTCAACACAGTTTCTCTAGGAACATATCAAAACAAACATATGAAGCAACAACGCGAGCTATTGATCTACAACATAATTTGCAAAATACTACCAGGTACTAAGTTCATGATAAATTTAAGTTCAATTAATCATATTACTCAAGAACTCCCACTTAGACAGACATCTCTCTAGTCATCTAAGTGATCACGTGATCCAAATCAACTAAACCATAACCGATCATCACGTGAGATGGAGTAGTTTTCAATGGTGAACATCACTATGTTGATCATATCTACTATATGATTCACGCTCGACCTTTCGGTCTCCGTGTTCCGAGGCCATATCTGCATATGCTAGGCTCGTCAAGTTTAACCTGAGTATTCTGCGTGTGCAAAACTGGCTTGCACCCGTTGTAGATGGACGTAGAGCTTATCACACCCGATCATCACGTGGTGTCCGGGCACGACGAACTTTGGCAACGGTGCATACTCAGGAGAACACGTCTTGATAATTTTTAGTGAGAGATCATCTTAAAATGCTACCATCAATCAAAGCAAGATAAGATGCATAAAGGATAAACATCACATGCAATCAATATAAGTGATATGATATGGCCATCATCATCTTGTGCTTGTGATCTCCATCTCCGAAGCACCGTCGTGATCACCATTGTCACCGGCGTGACACCTTGATCTCCAACGTAGCATCGTTGTCGTCTCGCCAACTATTGCTTCTACGACTATCGCTACCGCTTAGTGATAAAGTAAAGCAATTACATGGCGTTTGTATTTCATACAATAAAGCGACAACCATATGGCTCCTGCCAGTTACCCGATAACTTCGGTGACAAAACATGATCATCTCATACAATAAAATATAGCATCACGTCTTGACCATATCACATCACAACATGCCCTGCAAAAACAAGTTAGACGTCCTCTACTTTGTTGTTGCAAGTTTTACGTGGCTGCTACGGGCTGAGCAAGAACCGTTCTTACCTACGCATCAAAACCACAACGATAGTTCGTCAAGTTGGTGCTGTTTTAACCTTCGCAAGGACCGGGCGTAGCCACACTTGGTTCAACTAAAGTGAGAGAGACAGACACCCGCCAGTCACCTTTAAGCAACGAGTGCTGTGGCCAGCGGTGAAACCAGTCTCGCATAAGCGTCGCAGAATGTCGGTCCGGCCGCTTCATCTCACAATACCGCCGAACCAAAGTATGACATGCTGGTAAGCAGTATGACTTGTATCGCCCACAACTAACTTGTGTTCTACTCGTGCATATAACATCAACGCATAAAACCAGGCTCGGATGCCACTGTTGGGGAACGTAGTAATTTCAAGAATTTTCCTACGCACACGCAAGATCATGGTGATGGCATAGCAACGAGAGGAGAGTATTGTCCACGTGCCCTCGTGAGACCGTGGCAGAAGCATTATGACAACGCGGTTGATGTAGTCGTCGTCTTCACGATCCGACCGATCCAAGCACCGAACGCACGGCACCTCCGAGTTCAGCACATGTTCAGCTCGATGACGATCCCGGACTCGATCCAGCAAAGTGTCGGGATGAGTTCCGTCGACCTGACGGCGTGGTGACGATGATGATGCTCTACCGGCGCAGGGCTTCGCCTCAACTCCGCGACGATATGACCGAGGTGGAATATGGTGGAGGGGGGCACCGCACACGGCTAAGAGATCCAAGGGATCAATTGTTGTATCTCTGGTGCTAGCCCTGCCCCTCTATTTATATGTTGAGCCCCGGTCGAAACTTGGAGCAAAAGCCTCCTCAAAGTCGGTTTTGCCCGAAGGCAAGAGTCCCACCACGGACTCCAGGACCAACGCCACAATCCTTGGCGTCTGCCCGAACGCCATGGGCCTCGTGTCGGCCCAGGGCGAGACGCCCGGGAGTCTCCGGCGTTTGGCCCCCCGCCTCCATAAAACTCCTTTTGCACCGACCTAAAGCCTCATGGGCTTTACCCCTTGGCCTAAACATATCATCCAATATATGAATCTTTACGTCTCGACCATTTCGAGACTCCTCGTCATGTCCCCGATCTCATCCGGGACTCAGAACTCCTTCGGTACATCAAAACATGTAAACTCATAATATAACTGTCATCGAAACCTTAGCGTCACGAACCCTACGGGTTCGAGAACTATGTAGACATGACCTAGAACTATTCTCGGTCAATAACCAATAGCGGAACCTGGATGCCCATATTGGTTCCTACATATTCTACGAAGATCTTTATCGGTCAAACCGCATAACAACATACGTTGTTCCCTTTGTCATCGGTATGTTACTTGCCCGAGATTCGATTATCGGTATCCAATACCTATTTCAATCTCGTTACCGGCAAGTCTCTTTACTCGTTACGTAACGCATCATTCCGTAACTAACTCATTAGCTACATTGCTTGCAAGGCTTATAGTGATGTGCATTACCGAGAGGCCAGAGATACCTCTCTCGACAATCGGAGTGACAAAACCTAATCTCGAACTTCGCCAACCCAACATGTACCTTTGGAGACACCTGTAGTACTCCTTTATAATCACCCAGTTATGTTGTGACGTTTGGTAGCACCCAAAGTGTTCCTCCGGTAAACGGGAGTTGCATAATCTCATAGTTACAGGAACATATATAGGTCATGAAGAAAGCAATAGCAATATACTAAACGATCAAGTGCTAGGCTAGCAATATACTAGTGACTATCTGTTTGTCTATGTATTCACACATGCATCATGTTTCCGGTTAATACAATTCTAGCATGAATAATAAACATTTATCATGAAATAAGGAAATCAATAATAACTTTATTATTGCCTCTAGGGCATATTTCCTTCACAAAATGCCATTGTCGCCAGGAAAAGGGGACCTGAGGCTTTCACCTGAGCTCTTGGACGGGATGGGAGGAGGAGGCGTCCCACCGCAGCCTCCAACAAGGTAAACGACGCACAAAGGCGCCGCCTTCGGTGTGGCCGCCGCGCCGGCCAGGGGTTTCCCCCGGATCCGCCCCCAAGCACCAGATCCGCGCACCCGACGACGAGATCCAGCGACCAGAGCCGCCAGAGGCCGAGATCCGCGTGAATCGGAGTGGATCGAGGTTGAAGACGTCACTTCTCCAGGGCGCAAACGACTGGCGAGGAGTCGCTGCAGCAGCCGTCGCCAGCCGCCTCCGCGCCGCCCTCACGGCCAGGGAGGTGGCCCACCTGCACCCGCCGACGCCACCCGTCGCACAGGCCACGTTGCGCGCCGTCGTCCGGGGCCGCCGCCCCGGAAGCCGAGGCCCTCCACACAGTGTGAAGCCGCCGAGATCCCCGCCGCCACCTTCATCAGAGCCGCGCAGGCTCGCCGAGGTGCTCCTCTGGCTGCGGCGGAGGGGGGGGGGGAGGGGGGAGGGGGCTAAAGTGTGGGGGCTAGGGTTGGCCCCCGAGTCGCCTCGGAAGAGACGACGCGGGGGTGGGGGGGAGAGGGTTCTAGTCTTACTTTGTTTACTAGTACTCGGAGGTCTCTGTTTCTTATAAACATGAGTATTGGTTGGGCCTGACTACAACCGGGGTTTCACCATTGATCCAATTCCTATTCTCTCGAACTGGGACAGAGCACTGTTCAAATACTCATGGCACCATGATAAGAAGTAGATCGACACATGAGGCCGCCGTCGTTTGGGCCCAGAAGATACGGGGGAAAAGGGGCCCTGCTAAAAATCAGACCCACGCGCGCTCTGCTAGGGTTCCGACTGCGCCGCCGCCGGCTCCCCGTCAGCGGTAGCCACGCGGCAGTGCCCGCCCGCCGCTGAACGCCGCTCTCGACCCCCTCCTCCCTCCCTCTTTCCCCTCACCTGCATTCCCCAGCGCCTTCCCGAGCGAGGCGACCGGGGGCCACTTCCCCGGTCCTCTCCAGCGCGACCCCCCATGCTCCTTCCTCCTCCCGCTGCCGCTAGCGCGCGCCACCGGGCCTTGCCCGCGTGGTGCCGGCTGCGGCGGGGCTGCTTGTCCCCGCGAGCAGCCTCGCCTGCTCGGGCGATGGTGGCTGGCGGCGTTGCTCCTCCGCGGCTTGCGGGCGATCCTGATGCGGCGACGCGACCGTTGGCTGCGGGACGCGTGGTGGTGCGACCGAATGCCGGCCTCCTCTCTGCCCAGATCTGGGCCCTTCTGGGCCCCGGCGCGGCTCCCTGGTGGAGGTGGCGTGGCGTCGGGGCATGTGGGTGGTGGCGGCTTCGTCAACCGATGTGCTGCAGCGTGGCGGCTGGATTTGTCCGGATCCTTTGGGGTCCGGCCGGGCCTGTGCAGGCCTGGTAAGCTCCTGTCGTCACGTCTGGTCGGCTCCGCAGCGGCGGTGGTGGTAGCCCCCTCCCGTCGGCTGAGTTGCGGATGCCCCCAAGCTCGTTGGCTCCTCGTCCCTCCTCCAGCTCTCGTGTCGGTGGCTCAGAGAGACGGCGATGATAGTTCGGTGATTGTGGTGGCACATGTTGGTGGGCGGCAGTTCTGCTGGAGCACTTCAGATCGTCCAGGGTGGTGGTGGTTGTTTGGGTTTGGAGAAATCCCTGGCGGCGCGTCCGTCATCTACGGGGTGACGCCCGTGAGCGGCGCCTGACCTTCCTGAAGGGCGTCGGATATACCCCTTCCCCACTGCCCTCTGCGTACCGGGGGAAACCCTTGGACTTGTCCAGGCAGCAGCGGCGGCGTCATCGGATTCCTTCCTAAAGGTGTTGCTCGGTACGCGACGCCTCGAAGTGCTAGAAGCGTGGTGGTACTTCTCTGGAGGGTGCAGCGGTCGTCGGTTATCTTTGTTTTATTGATCTGCCTTTGTTGGCATTTGTTTTTCTTTTTTTTTCTCTTTTTCTTTTGGGCTTGTTTGTGCCGCGGCCCCAGGAAGCTCGTTGTATCGGTTGGTTGCTTTATAATCTAAAGCGGGAGGAAACCCTTTACCGTAGATACGGGGGAAAATATGCCTTTGGGGCTCCCAGTAGTCCGGTTATTGCTTCCAGGCATGGGGAAGACAAGCCGCGGCCGGCCATAGACTAATGTAGTGTATCAATGTTGTGAGAGTGGAGCTCTCTGTGACCTTGCGTGCACATCGTTTTAGATTTTTAGTTGAAAATATGTCCAAAATGTAACTGTTTTCGTCCGGTTTTATGAAATCCGCCATGTTTATATGAAATTGGTCCTGTGAAGAGGAAGAGGGTAGGGTCGAACAAGACATAAGACATAAGAGAGAAGAGGAAGAGGGGTATTTGAGATGAGTCCGGTGTGACGAGTCTAGCGTGGCTGGCGCCGCAGAGCATCCCTTATCTGCCAAGACATGGTCTAGGTTTGGAGTGTGCCGGATAACTCAAATGTGTAGGGCTGGTTTGAGGGAGCCGGTTGGGTGGCATTTTCCTGACCGGTCACTGACCGTCTCCGTCCATCCGGATTTATAGGGACGCTATGAGCGGTCTGGCTGTTTATGCTCTTAAGAAACATTTAATGCTGCTCACCAGCCTAGTAGTAAAAATGCAGTGGGGCATCGGACAGACGTGTTCACCATCCCTCTTCACGTTTCTTCTTCCACTCAACTATCCGTCACACAGTGCCGTCGTGCAGCTCTCTGCCACGTGACGCAGATTGTCCTCCATCGCACAGTCCGCCTTAGCATTTAGGGATGTGGCATGCACGTGTTTCCAGATTTCAAAATGTTCATTGTATATTCAGAAAATGTTCAATGTGTATCTGAAATATGTTTAACATGTGTTAGGAAAAAATTATTCTATGTGTAACCAATTTTTTTAATGTCTGTTCAAAGAAAATATTGAACATGTGTTTAGAAAATGTTAAACGTGTATGTCAGAAATATTTAGCGTTTGTTCAGAAAATGTTCAACACGAATCTAAAAAATGTCAACATTGGTTTTGAAAAGTGGCAATGTGAAACAATAACAAAATGAGTAGGAATAGAAAAAAGAAATGAAAAACAAACAAAAATAAAAAGGTAAAAATACAAAAACAACAGAAAAGGAATGAGACAAATCAAAAAACACAATACTAGAAAACAAATGGAGAAAAAAGGAAAATAAAAATACCGATAGAAGAACAACAAAATGGAAATAAAAAGTAAATGAATAAAGGGAGAGCGACAAAAGTAAAAACACAACGAATAAAATCATAAAAAAGGGACCGGTCAAGACTAGTAGACAGCAAGGTGAAGAAAGTCGATCTATGATAAATGAGCGACCGTACATACAACGGCTGAGGCGATCCTGCGTACAATCAGAACCGAGCGAGCATGCGGCATTGCTAAAGGCGAAAGCTATATCCGCCTCGTAGGCGAGATATAGCTCTGCTGCTCTCCTACGGCAACCTGGCTTACTCTCTCAACCTGACTCACCCCTTCAGCCCGGTGGCTGACACATTGATTCCAGCAAGATGAAAAAATGGGTGGCAATCTCGGGGTTGAGGAGTCTTAGTGGCAAAAATTGATCCAATTTTTAGAATGTGAAATTCGTCTTCTCCCCTTTCCAATTTGTGTAACTACGTAGCTTCCTTGTACATGTACCAGCCTCTCCATTCCAGCTGTGATTATCAAAATGTTGCCGCTACCTTTCCTCCTCCACAACACGTGAACTACACCTGTCCATATGTCCCATATAATTTTTCAAGATGATGTGTTTCCAAATGCCTCCCATTCATATTTCTCCATTGATTGCATTGATCCAATCCATTCTTTTTCTCTTTCACAGCTCTCTCAATTGGGATCCTTGACTGGCTGCTAGTACTATGCTGATAATGTGAAGGCTACAGAAAGACCACAAAGAGTAGTGTGTCTTTTATAGGCTAGTGAAGGTTGGTGAGCACATTATCTATTTCAACCATTTTTGGAATTTGCATCATAGTTGAGCCTTAATTGCCCTTTATCGAAAGAGGGCTGGCTACACATGTGCTCTGCCACCACTTCTCTGTCTCACCCTTGTCTCTACACTCTACACTGAGTTGCCAAGCATGTGGGAGGCGAGCATACACTAAAAACCAAAACAATGGTCAATACTTAGTGAGCTGGCCTTCAAGAATATAATTGACATGTCATGTTTGATTACATGAAAGAATGTGGCTTACAACCTTCTAATTGTTCGTTGCTTCTAGCCATTCATGTTTGCTTTGGTAGAGAGAGGAAGCCCATCAATGCGATCCATGACACAACAAGGTTGATGAAGATGGCTCTGCATATTATTTTTTGCCTTCCCCAGAGTATCGAAAAGGATTATAGATTGGGTTGCCTCATTCCAGTCGAGGTAATGGCAAAAAAACTCTTTGACAATAGATTTGATCTTTTGGGGGGTATATAGACAGAGGGACAAAGATGCGTTCGATGGGTACTATTAGGCCCCACAATGTTCTCCTTATTATGAAAATCTCAGTCAAGATATTTTATGATTTTTATCACTTCGTAAAATTCCTTTTTCTGTAAAGCAAAAAAACAACATTTGACACTCTGGCCATAATATTTTGGTCCAAAAAAGTGAAAAACATTGCATAGAAGTGTGTATAAGTGCAACAAATATGTCATGAACACGAAAAAAGAAATTATAGTTACCTTTGAGACGTATCGGTGACTTACACTAGTAGAAAAAGGGCCTATAGTCCCGGTTCATAAGGGCCTTTAGTCCCGGTTCATGAACCGGGACTAAAGGGTCGGTACTAATACCCTCGCCCTTTAGTCGGTTCTATCCAGAACCGGGACAGATGGCCTCCACGTGGCCTGTCCGCTGAGCCCAGCAGGAGGGCCTTTAGTCCCGGTTGGTGGCACCAACCGGGACCAATAAACATCCACGCGTCAGCATTTCTTTGGCTCTGATTTTTGTTTTTTAAAGGGGGGTTTGGGGGTTTTGGGGGTTAATCTAGGTGTTTCATATATTGTGCTATAGCTAGCTAATTAATAGAGAAAAGTGTCCTTTCTTTTGTCCGTGCTTGGTCGACGCTACGTACTATACATACATATAGAGAGGACTAACTAGACATGCTAGCTAGCTAGTAATTAAGCAAACAGAAGATCGTCATGAACATATATGCATACAGAGAGAAGTGATATCGACCACCTCTCCTTCTCCGAGAGATTGGTGAACAACAAGTTCTCGTATATCTATCCGACACTACCGGCTACATATATACAATAGTTATCTTTACAATACGGACGCGTGGTCCACATAGTATTCTCCGCCTTCAGCGATCACGTGGTCAAGAAAGAATGCCGCCAATTCCTCTTGAATTGCTCGCATGCGATCTGGTGCTAGGAGTTCATCCCGCTTCGAGACATCTAATTTTAAGAAAGGGGTCAATACATATATATGAATGAATGAATGAAACTCAACACAAATGATGGTAATAAAATAAAATTGTGAATATTTTTATTTACGCACTTCATATTGTTTGTCGGAGTAGCCCTCTCACAGGTCGTGTGGCGGATGGACTGCATAAGCGTAGTATCCACAGAAATCATTCCCTTGTTCCTGCCACAACCACTTTACAAGAAACAGAGGTCAATCAAACTGATAATTATATATAGCAAGCACATGCTAAATGGTATTGATGAAACTAGCGCTTGAATCACTAGGAGATGCGCGTGGAATATGCTACTATATAGTACTTACTTTCGGTGTCTAAATTGCAGCTTCTTCGGTAGTCCCGGAGCTTTTTGGTGAATTTTCCCCAAGCCCTGCCATACAAAGAAAACAATTACTTGATATCAGAAATGAACAAAGTTGCTGATATGGTGGATAATGATCGATTTAACTTACTTCTCGAGCATTTCAGTCATGTCCGCATATTCCTTGGGATCTTTTCGCTTGGAGTCAAAGACAGTTACTACTCCCTTCTCAAGCTTAATCTCTAGGAGAATATAGTGGTAGCTACGCACATGCATAACTCATCAATATTACATTACTATAACCTGGACTAATAAGGAAACCGAATATGCCACAAGACAGTAACACTCACTTGAAGTTGTAAGGAAAGAGTATTATATCTTTGTGTTCATTTATTACCAACGATTGTAGCAAGTTGGCCTCAGTATCTTTGGCACGAAATTCAACCTCAGTTGCATCTATGAGATATGTGTTAATGAACCCAATATCACCCACTTGTCTTTTCTTCAATTCGCGATCTTCAATCTGCATAATATAGTGAGGATATTTATAAATACATGCAATGAAAGGGCTGAGTTATATAGAGATATACTTAATGACAGAAGTAGTACTACTTACAGACAGTAGCAGGTGACCGTTGCTTTATCGAGGGCCAATTGATTGAAAAACTGATAGAACTCCTCAAATGGAATAGGCAACAGTTCAATTCCAAGGAGGTCATGCTCCTTTTAACTCTTACATACAAAGTACTCCTCCTTAGACTCTTTGCAGGTTTTCATGTACCAATCATGCAACCTTCGCATCATCGTTGTTAGAGAGCTTTCATCTTTGACGAGAGGCTTCCGTACTCGTATCTTTGTATCTGCACCTCCAAGAAATCAAATTGTACATCGTCGGGCAAGTAATCTTCAGGATTGCCATAACCGGGCACCATCCTCGGATCGACGATGTCGCTAGCAGGCACCTTGAGCGGGGCACGATTCGCCCGGCTTGTTCGCCGAGCTGGGCAATTTGTTTCCCAGCTCGTCGTTCTTTCATCCTTTGATCACTGACAGTACTTCCCGATCTCTCCGCCTTGGCAAATGCCTTTCCAATAATGCGCTCATAGTTGCCTTTCGGCGGAGACTTGGGTGGTTTTGTCAGGGCAGCCAGAGTGCGCTTCGCTTTGACCGGATCTACCTTCTCCTCCGGAGGTGGCTGTCTCTTTGCTTTCAACCCTTGAAACCAGTCATCCACTTGGTCTGCGCGATCTTCGCGTTTTCCTCCTCGCTCCTCTCAGACGGTAACTTCTCCGAGTCTTCAGAGAAGGACCGACTCAGATATCTCCTCCCGCCTTTGGCTGTACTGCTAGACGCCGGCAGATCAGACGGAGCGGATGTCTTCTTTCCTTGCTTACGAGGCGGAGGAGAAGGACTACGAGGCGCCGGAGCAGCCGGAGCGGCGGCGGGTCTCTTCCGCCCTTGCTGACGAGACGGAGAAGGAGGAGGCTGGCTGCCCGGACGCCGGTGCAGGCGGAGAAGGAGACGGAGTGCCGCCACGCCGGAGAAGGAGCCGGCCGAGTGCCCTGATCGTCACTCACGGGAGGAGGAGACGGTGGAGGAGGCGGAGTGCCCTGACTCACGGGAGGAGGAGGAGGAGGCGGTGGAGGAGGCGGAGTGCCCTGACTCACGGGAGGAGGAGGAGGAGGCGGAGGCGTCCAGTTCGGAAGGTTGATGAGATCCTTCCGCCATAGGCATGGAGTCTTGAGCGTAACCCAGCCGATACTCCCTTCACCGGTAGGGTGGTCAAGCCGAGCTCCTCAAATCCCTCCGTTATTTCATCGACCATCACCTTAGCATATCCTTCCCGGAATCGGCCGGCAGTGAAAAGTTGAGTCGGGTTTAGTGGGATAACAGAGCCAACAGCAGCCTTGACCTTTAAATTGCTCCATTGCGCCATAAGGTGGCAACTTTCAGCATCCGTGATAGCATCCACGGGATAGCTGGCAGGAGCCGTCAAGGCATGCTGCTCTGGCTGAAGCAGCTCGGTGGAAGCCACGCTGCTTCTCCGCTGAGATGGTGGGGTAGCCGGGGAAGCTTGGCAGGTCGTTTGTTGTGATCGGCTGCTTCTCGTTCCTCTTCTCGTTCCTCTAGCCCCATTACCCTTTCGTGCAGCGCCTGCATTAGGCTCTGCTCCAGTTTCTTCCTCCTCTCATGGGTTTTGTAACCCTCTGTGTCCGGAAATCCAGCCTTCCACGAAAGGGAGCCTGGCGTGCCTCGTGTCCGTCCAGGGTGCTCAGGATTCCCGAGGGCCATTGTGACCTCGTCCTTCTCCCTGTCTGGAACGAACATCCCTTGCTGCGCTGCTTCGATATAATGCTTAAGCCTCTTGACTGGTATGTCCAATTGTTCGTCCGTCCAAATGCACTTCCCCGTTATAGGGTCCAAGGATCCGCCGGCCCCGAAGAACCAAGTCCGGCAACGGTCTGGCCAGTTCATTGTCTCGGGTTCGATCCCTTTATCAAGCAGATCATTCTCAGCCTTGGCCCACTTAGGCCGGGCTATGAGGTAGCCACCTGACCCCGTGCGATGATGAAGCTTCTTCTTCGCAGCATTTCTCTTGTTTGTCGCTGACATCTTTTTACTCTTTTCCGATGTCTTGTAGGCCACAAATGCGGGCCAGTCATCTCTGATCTTCTCATATTTGCCCGTGAATTCTGGTGTCTCATTATTTTCGACATACGTATTGAGGTCTTTCAATTCCTGAATAGTTCTGCCATCTTCTTAAGAGCAAAAGACTTGATTAATGGCTCTATTACTGGCTTCTCCGGATCATCCTCTGGCGGTAGGGTAAAATTTGACTTCAGCTCAGTCCAAAGATCATTTTTCTGCATATCATTGACATAAGACACCTCAGGGTCTTCGTTCTTAGGCTTATACCATTGGTGGATGCTGATCGGGATCTTGTCCCTAACCAGAACCCCGCACTGAGCAACAAATGCATTCTTTGTCCGGTAGGGTTCAATCGGTTGTCCGTCGCGGGCGATTTGTATGATCTCAAACTTTTCATCCGAGCTCAACTTTTTCTTCGGGCCTCGTCTCTTTACCGAAGTTGTGCTCGATCCGGAGGGCTAGAAAAAAGAACAAAGACGAGAGTTAATTAATATGTGTACATATATATATATACCAAAACAAAGGCGAGAGCTAGTCAGCACAGGCTTAACTAATATATATACCTGGCCGGACTCGGTTTGGTGATCACCGAGCCGTCCTCACGGTCTACTTCTTGCACCGCATTGGGTCATCGGAGCCATGTAAATCATAGCCAGCTGCTTCTTCACCCTCTCCTTCCGGACCATCGTTATCGGCGTTGAGAAACATCATCAAGGAGACGGCATCACTTCCGTGTGCGATTCGTCCCTCAACAACGCTTCTTGTGCTTCGTCTCGGGGATGTCCATAGTTTCTACAAATATTTACAACATGGCAATTATTATTCAAACATGACAGATATGGATATATTAGTGCCAACGTAGAACTAGCTAGCTAATCACAATAAGGAATCATATTAGTGGCCTCGGCGCTGCTTCTCTAGGGTTTGGGGTGGCCTCGACAACGCTTCAAGGGTTAGGGGGTGGCCTCGAGAACGCTTCAAGCTAGGAGGGGTATATTATCGACCCCCCCACGTGTTGAAGCTATCGGGAGGGGTCGGCGTTGAACAGTACATCTATGTCCCATAAGTAGGGTAGAGGGTCGTGGATCGCCGAGCGGTCGAGGGTCAAGGGGTCGAAGATCGCCGAGGGTCGGGAGGTTGCCTAGTGTCAAAGGATTCAACAAAACCATGTCTTCATCATTAGTAGTAACAGGTGCATGATGGTGCAAGCTCTCAAAGTTCTTTTGGAGCGGAGTCCCGAGATAGGATAATTCGCTTTTTGGTACAAAGTTCAGCAAAAGGCAAATTATCCTATCCGGGACTCCATTCCGTAACAACTTTGGAGGACTTCGTACCATCATGCCATGGTTACTTCCGGCTAATGATGAAGCGATGGATTTCTTCAATACTTTGACACTATCGGGCATTTCTATCGGAAAAGGAAGAAAAGAGGAAGAAGGAAGAAGAAGAAGAAAAAGAAGAAAAAAGAGGAGAAGAAGAAAAAATAGAAAAAAATTCTATTTTTTCTTCTTCTCCTCTCTTCCTTGCTTCTTCTCCTCTTCTTTTTCTTCTTTTTCCTCTCATTCTTTTTCTTCTTCTTCTTCCTTCTTCCTTCGGATCCTAGAACCCTCGAACCCTCGACCCTAAAACCCTCGAACCCTAGAACCCTCGAACCCTCGACCCTAGAACCCTCGAACCCTCAAACCCTTGTGCCTCGAAACCACGACCCGGCCTCGGCGACCCTCGACCGGCCTCAACGACCCTCGACCCCTCTGTGACCCTCTCGACCCTCTAGCCTAGTTCCCGACCGTGACCCTCAGCGATCCTCGACACCCTCGTTCCCGATAAAAAAGAAGAAGAAGAAGAAGAAGAAGAATAAGAAGAAGAATAAGAAGAAATGAGAAGAAGAAAAAAGAGAACAAGAAGAAAGAAGAAGAAAAAAGAGAAGGAAAAAGAGAGGAGAAGAAGAAGGAATAGAGGAGAAGAAGATTTCTTCTTCTCATTTCTTCTTCTTCTTCTTCTTCTTCTTCTTTTTATAAAATATTCTATACATCAATGAATATATCAATATATATACATGAACATTTATCTGCAAAAAACATCATATTCTATACATCAATAAAAACATCATATTCTATACATCAATAAAAACATCATATTCTATACATAATAAAAACATCATATTCTATACATCAATATATATACAAAAAACATCACATATATATGCAGGAAAAAAAATCATGGCGGCGGGCAGGGGGGCAGGGCAGGTCTTGTGAGGCTCACTGTGGGCGGAGGCGACGGCGAGGTCGCAGCGGGGGCGGGCGGGGAGGCGGAGGCGACGGCAGGTCGGGAGGCGGAGGCGACGAGGTCGGGAGGCGGAGGCGACGGCGAGGTCGAGGAGGCAGGGCGGCGACCAAGTCGGCGAGGTCGCGGAGGCAGGGGCGGCGACGGCGGCGGCGACGGGGCGGGACGGCACGACGAGGCAGGGCGACGCACGGCCGGGCGGCGTCGGGCAGGGCGACGGCGACGACGAGGCAGGGCGACGGCGACGACGAGGCAGGGGACGGCGACGAGGCAGGGCGACGGCGACGACGAGGCGTATGACGATGACGGCGTCGGGCGGCGGGGCAGCTGGCGGCGGGGAGGTTGGGGCAAATGGGCGAGGAGATGTGAAAATTTCCCAAGTCTTGCTTATATAGAAAACGATTGGTCCCGGTTCGTGCCACGAACCGGGACTATCTGCTAGTCGGTTGGAGCCACCAACCGGGACCAAAGGCCAAATTTCAGCAGCCCAAAGGGCGGGAAGCGGCGGCCTTTGGTCCCGGTTGGTGGCACCAACCGGGACTAAAGGGGGGCATTAGTCCCGGGTCGTGGAACCAACCGGGACCAAATGTTGGGGACCGTAGTAATTTCAAAAATTTCCCTACGCACACACAGGACCATGGTGATGGCATAGCAACGAGAGGGGAGAGTGTCTGTCCACGTACCCTCGTAGACCGAAAGCGGAAGCGTTATAACAACGCGGTTGATGTATTCGTACGTCTTCACGATCCGACCGATCCAAGCACCGAACGTACGGCACCTCCGAGTTCTGCACACGTTCAGCTCGATGACGATCCCCGGACTCCGATCCAGCAAAGTGTCGGGGATGAGTTCCGTCGACCTGACGGCGTGGTGGCGATGATGATGCTCCACCGACGCGGGGCTTTGCCTAAGCTCCATGACGATATGACTTCTCCGGCGCAGGGCTTCGCCTAAGCTCGCTGACGATATGACCAAGTGGAATATGGTGGAAGGGGCACCGCACACGGCTAAGGAACGATCCGTAGATCAACTTGTGTGTCTTGGGGTGCCCCTGCCTCAGATATAAAGGAGCAAGGGGGTGCGGCCAGCCCAAGGGGCGCTGGAGGAGTCCTACTCCCACCGAGTAGGACTCCCCCTTCCTAGTTGGAATAGGATTGGGGAGGGGGAAGAGGGAAGGGGGCGCCGCCCCCCCTCTCCTTGTCCTATTTGGACTAGAGGGGGGAGGGCGGCGCGCGGCCTGCCTGGCCGGCCCTTCCTCTTCTCTCTTGTGGCCCATTAAGGCCCATATACCCCCCGGGGGTTTCCGGTAACCCCCCGGTGTTCCGGTAACTTCCTGTTTTCATCCGGAACCCTTCCGAAGTCCAAACAAGGCTTCCAATATATCAATCTTTATGTCTCGACCATTTCGAGACTCCTCGTCATGTCCGTGATCACATCCGGGACTCCGAACAACCTTCAGTACATCAAAACTTATAAACTCATTATGAACAGTCATCGAAACGTTAAGTGTGCGGACCCTACGGGTTCGAGAACTATGTAGACATGACCTAGAACCATTCTCGGTCAATAACCAATAGCGGAACCTGGATGCCCATATTGGTTCCTACATATTCTACGAAGATCTTTATCGGTCAAACCGCATAACGACATATGTTGTTCCCTTTGTCATCGGTATGTTACTTACCCGAGATTTGATCGTCGGTATCCAATACCTAGTTCAATCTCGTTACCGGTAAGTCTCTTTACTCGCTCCGTAATACATCATTTCACAACTAACTCTTTAGTTGTAATGCTTGCAAGGCTTATGTGATGTGTATTACCGAGAAGGCCCAGAGATACCTCTCCGACAATCGGAGTGACAAAACCTAATCTTGAAATACGCCAACCCAACAAGTACCTTTGGAGACACCTGTAGTACTCCTTTATAATCACCCGATAACGTTGTGACGTTTGGTAGTACCAAAGTGTTCCTCCGTAAACGGGAGTTGCATAATCTCATAGTTACAGGAACATGTATAGGTCATGAAGAAAGCATTAGCAATATACTAAACGATCAAGTGCTAAGCTAACGGAATGGGTCATGTCAATCACATCATTCTCCTAATGAGGTGATCTCATTAATCAAATGACAACACATGTATATGGTTAGGAAACACAACCATCTTTGATTAATGAGCTAGTCTAGTAGAGGCATACTAGTGACTATCTATTTGTCTATGTATTCACACATGTATTATGTTTCGGTTAATACAATTCTAGCATGAATAATAAACATTTATCATGATATAAGGAAATAAATAATAACTTTATTATTGCCTCTAGGGCATATTTCCTTCAGTCTCCCACTTGCACTAGAGTCAATAATCTAGTTTACACAGTAATGATTCTAACACCCATGGAGTCTTGGTGCTGATCATGTTTTGCTCGTGGAAGAGGCTTAGTCAACGGGTCTGCAACATTCAGATCCGTATGTATTTTGCAAATCTCTATGTCTCCCACTTGGACTTGGTCCCGAATGGAATTGAAGCGTCTCTTGATATGCTTGGTCCTCTTGTGAAATCTGGATTCCTTTGCCAAGGCAATTGCACCAGTATTGTCACAGAAGATCTTCATTGGTCCCGATGCACTAGGTATGATACCTAGATCGGAAATGAACTCTTTCATCCAGACTCCTTCATTTGCTGCTTCCGAAGCAGCTATGTACTCCGCTTCACATGTAGATCCCGCCACGACGCTTTGTTTAGAACTGCACCAACTGACAGCTCCACCGTTTAATAAAAACACGTATCCGGTTTGCGATTTAGAATCGTCCGGATCAGTGTCAAAACTTGCATCGACGTAACCATTTACGACTAGCTCTTTGTCACCTCCATATACGAGAAACATATCCTTAGTCCTTTTCAGGTATTTCAGGATGTTCTTGACCGCTGTCCAGTGATCCACTCCTAGATTACTTTGGTACCTTCCTGCCAAGCTTATTGCTAAGCATACGTCAGGTCTGGTACACAGCATTGCATACATGATAGAGCCTATGGCTGAAGCATAGGGAACATCTTTCATTTTCTCTCTATCTTCTGCTGTGGTCGGGCATTGAGTCTGACTCAATCTTACACCTTGTAATATAGGTAAAAAACCTTTCTTTGCCTGATCCATTTTGAACTTCTTCAAAACTTTATCAAGGTATGTGCTTTGTGAAAGTCCAATTAAGCGTATTGATCTATCTCTATAGATCTTGATGCCCAATATGTAAGCAGCTTCACCGAGGTCTTTCATTGAAAAACTTTTATTCAAGTATCCTTTTATGCTATCCAGAAATTATATATCATTTCCAATCAATAATATGTCGTCCACATATAATATCAGAAATGCTACAGAGCTCCCACTCACTTTCTTGTAAATACAGGCCTCTCCAAAAGTCTGGATAAAACCATATGCTTTGATCACACTATCAAAGCGTTTATTCCAACTCCGAGAGGCTTGCACCAGACCATAAATTGATCGCTGGAGCTTGCACACTTTGTTAGTACCCTTTGGATCGACAAAACCTTCTGGTTGCATCATATACAACTCTTCTTCTAGAAATCCATTCAAGAATGCAGTTTTTACATCCATTTGCCAAATTTCATAATCATAAAATGCGGCAATTACTAACATGATTCGGACAGACTTAAGCATCGCTACGGCTGAGAAAGTCTCATCGTAGTCAACCCCTTGAACTTGTCGAAAACCTTTCGCAACAAGTCGAGCTTTGTAGACAGTTACATTACCATCAGTGTCAGTCTTCTTCTTAAAGATCCATTTATTCTCAATGGCTTGCCGATCATCGGGCAAGTCAACCAAACTCCATACTTTGTTGTCATACATGGATCCCATCTCAGATTTCATGGCTTCCAGCCATTTCGCGGAATCTGGGCTCACCATCGCTTCTTCATAGTTTGTAGGTTCGCCATGGTCAAGCAACATGACTTCCAGAATAGGATTACCGTACCACTCTGGTGCGTATTTTATTCTGGTTGACCTCTGAGTTCAGTAGCAACTTGATCTGAAGTTTCATGATCAACATCATTAGTTTCCTCACCAATTGGTGTAGTTGTCACAGAACCGTTTCTTGTGATGAACTATTTTCCAATAAGGGAGCAGATACAGTTATCTCATCAAGTTCTACTTTCCTCCCACTCACTTCTTTCGAGAGAAACTCCTTCTCTAGAAAGGATCCGAATTTAGCAACGAAAATCTTGCCTTCAGATCTGTGATAGAAGGTGTACCCAACAGTCTCCTTTGGGTATCCTATGAAGACACATTTCTCCGATTTGGGTTCGAGCTTATCTGGTTGAAGTTTCTTCACATAAGCATCGCAGCCCCAAACTTTAAGAAACGACAACTTTGGTTTCTTGCCAAACCACAGTTCATACGGTGTCGTCTCAACGGATTTAGATGGTGCCCTATTTAACGTGAACACGGCCGTCTCTAAAGCATATCCCCAAAACGATAGCGGTAAATCAGTAAGAGACATCATAGATCGCACCATATCAAGTAAAGTACGATTCTGACGTTCGACACACCATTTCTCTGTGGTGTTCCGGGTGGCGTGAGTTGCAAAACTATTCCACATTGTTTCAAATGTAAACCAAACTCGTAACTCAAATATTCTCCTCCACGATCAGATCGTAGAAACTTTATTTTCTTGTTACGATGATTTTCCACTTCACTCTGTAATTCTTTGAACTTTTCAAATGTTTCAGATTTGTGTTTCATTAAGTAGATATACCCATATCTGCTCAAATCATCTGTGAAGGTGAGAAAATAACGATACCCGCGCCAAGTGCCTCAACATTCATTGGACCACAAACATCAGTATGTATGATTTCCAACAAATCAGTTGCTCGCTCCATAGTTCCGGAGAACGGCGTTTTAGTCATCTTGCCCATGAGGCATGGTTCGCAAGTATCAAATGATTCATAATCAAGTGATTCCAGAAGCCCATCAGTATGGAGTTTCTTCATGCGTTTTACACCGATATGACCCAAACGGCAGTGCCACAAATAAGTTGCATTATCATTATCAACTCTGCATCTTTTGGTTTCAACACTATGAATATGTGTATTACTACTATCGAGATTCAATAAAAATAGACCACTCTTCAAGGGTGCATGACCATAAAAGATATTATTCATATAAATAGAACAACCATTATTCTCTGTCTTAAATGAATAACCGTCTCGCATTAAACAAGATCCAGATATAATGTTCATGCTCAACGCTGGCACCAAATAACAATTATTTAGGTCTAAAACTAATCCCGATGGTAGATGTAGAGGTAGCGTGCCGACCGCGATCACATCGACTTTGGAACCATTTCCCACGCCAAGATCGTCACCTCGTCCTTAGCCAATCTTCGCAATCCGTAGTTCCTGTTTCGAGTTGCAAATATTAGCAACAAAACCAGTATCAAATACCCGTGTACTATCATGAGTATTAGTAAGGTACACATCAATAACATGTATATCACATATACCTTTGATCATCTTGCCATCCTTCTTATCCGCCAAATACTTGGGGCAGTTCCGCTTCCAAGTGTCCAGTTTGCTTGCAAGAAAACACTCAGTTTCAGGCTTAGGTCCAGACTTTGGTTTCTTCTCTTGAGCAGCAACTTTCTTGCTGTTACTGTAGAAGTTCCCCTTCTTCTTACCTTTGCCCTTGTTCTTGAAACGAGTGGTCTTGTTTACCATCAACACTTGATGCTCTTTCTTGATTTCTACCTCCGCTGCTTTTAGCATTGCGAAGAGCTCGGGAATTGTTTTGGTCATCCCTTGCATATTATAGTTCATCACGAAGCTCTTGTAGCTTGGTGGCAGTGATTGGAGAATTCTGTCAATGACACTATCATCCGGAAGAGTAACTCCCAGTTGAATCAAGTGATTATTATACCCAGACATTCTGAGTATATGTTCACTGACAGAACTATTCTCCTCCATCTTGCAGCTATAGAACTTATTGGAGACTTCATATCTCTCAATCCGGGCATTTGCTTGAAATATTAACTTCAACTCCTGGAACATCTCATATGTTCCATGACGTTCAAAACGTCGTTGAAGACCCGGTTCTAAGCCGTAAGCATGGCACACTGAACTATCGAGTAGTCATCAGCTTTGCTCGCCAGCGTTCACAACTTCGGCGCAGCTCTGCAGCAGGCTGGCACCCAGCGGTGCTTCCAGGACGTAATTCTTCTGTGCAGCAATGAGGATAATCCTCAAGTTATGGACCCAGTCCGTGTAATTGCTACCATCATCTTTCAACTTTGCTTTCTCAAGGAACGCATTAAAATTCAACGGAACAACAGCACGAGCCATCTATCTACAGTAAACATAGACAAGCAAAAATACTATCAGGTACTAAGTTCATGATAAATTTAAGTTTAATTAATCATATTAAAACCTCCCACTTAGACAGACATCTCTCTAGTCATCTAAGTGATTACGTGATCCAAATCAACTAAACCATGTCCGATCATCACGTGAGATGGAGTAGTTTCAATGGTGAACATCACTATGTTGATCATATCTACTATATGATTCACGTTCGACCTTTCGGTCTCCGTGTTCCGAGGCCATATCTGTTATATGCTAGGCTCGTCAAGTTTAACCTGAGTATTCTGCGTGCGCAACTGTTTTGCACCCGTTGTATCTGAACGTAGAGCCTATCACACCCGATCATCACGTGGTGTCTCGGTAGCGAAGAACTTTCGCAACGGTGCATACTCAGGAGAACACTTCTTGATAATTTTAGTGAGAGATCATCTTATAATGCTACCGTCAATCAAAGCAAGATAAGATGCATAAAGGATAAACATCACATGCAATCAATATAAGTGATATGATATGGTCATCATCATCTTGTGCTTGTGATCTCCATCGCCAAGCACCGTCATGATCACCATCGTCACCGCGCGACACCTTGATCTCCATCGTAGCATCGTTGTCGTCTCGCCAACTATTGCTTCTACGACTATCGCTACTACTTAGTGATAAAGTAAAGCAATTACATGGCGTTTGCATTTCATACAATAAAGCGACAACCATATGGCTCCTGCCAGTCGCCGATAACTCGGTTACAAAACATGATCATCTCATACAATAAAATATAGCATCACGTCTTGACCACATCACATCACAACATGCCCTGCAAAAACAAGTTAGACGTCCTCTACTTTGTTGTTTGCAAGTTTTACGTGGCTGCTACGGGCTGAGCAAGAACCGTTCTTACCTCGCATCAAAACCACAACGATAGTTTGTCAAGTTGGTGCTGTTTTAACCTTCGCAAGGACCGGGCGTAGCCACACTCGGTTCAACTAAAGTGAGAGAGACAGACACCCGCCGGTCACCTTTAAGCAACGAATGCTCGAAGCGGTGAAACCAGTCTCGCGTAAGCGTACGCGTAATGTCGGTCCGGGCCGCTTCATCTCACAATACCGCTGAACCAAAGTATGATATGCTGGTAAGCAGTATGACTTATATCGCCCACAACTCACTTGTGTTCTACTCGTGCATATGACATCAACGCATAAAACCAGGCTCGGATGCCACTGTTGGGGAACGTAGTAATTTCAAAATTTCCCTCGCACACACAGGAACATGGTGATGGCATAGCAACGAGAGGAGAGTGTCTGTCCACGCACTCGTGAGACCGAAAGCGGAAGCGCGTTATAACAACGCTGGTTGATGTAGTCGCACGTCTTCACGATCCGACCGATCCAAGCACCGAACGTCACGGCACCTCCGAGTTCTGCACACGCTCAGCTCGATGACGATCCCCGGACTCGATCCAGCAAAGTGTCGGGATGAGTTCCACAAGACGACGGCGTGGTGACGATGATGATGCTCCACCGACGCAGGGCTTCGCCTAAGCTCCGCGACGATATGACTTCTCCGCGCAGGGCTTCGCCTAAGCTCATGACGATATGACCGAAGTGGAATATGGTGGAAGGGGCACCGCACACGGCTAATGAACGATCCGTAGATCAACTTGTGTGTCTTGGGGTGCCCCTGCCTCAGATATAAAGGAGCAAGGGGTGCGGCCAGCCCAAGGCGGCGCTGGAGTCCTACTCCCGCCGAGTAGGACTTCCCCATTGTCCTAGTTGGAATAGGATTGGGGAGGGGGAAGAGGGAAGGGGGCGCCGCCCCCCCTCTCCTTGTCCTATTCGGACTAGAGGGGGGAGGGGGGCGCGCGGCCTGACTGGCCGGCCCTTCCTCTTCTCTCTTGTGGCCCATTAAGGCCCATATACCCCCCGGGGGTTTCCGGTAACCCCCCGGTGTTCCGGTAACTTCCTGTTTTCATCCGGAACCCTTCCGAAGTCCAAACATAGGCTTCCAATATATCAATCTTTATGTCTCGACCATTTCGAGACTCCTCGTCATGTCCGTGATCACATCCGGGACTCTGAAAAACCTTCGGTACATCAAAACTTATAAACTCATTATGAACTGTCATCGAAACGTTAAGCGTGCGGACCCTACGGGTTCGAGAACTATGTAGACATGACCTAGAACCATTCTCAGTCAATAACCAATAGCGGAACCTGGATGCCCATATTGGTTCCTACATATTCTACGAAGATCTTTATCGGTCAAACCGCATAACGACATACGTTGTTCCCTTTGTCATCGGTATGTTACTTACCCGAGATTTGATCGTCGGTATCCAATAGCTAGTTCAATCTCGTTGCGGTAAGTCTCTTTACTCGTTCCGTAATACATCATTTCACAACTAACTCTTTAGTTGTAATGCTTGCAAGGCTTATGTGATGTGTATTACCGAGAAGGCCAGAGATACCTCTCCGACAATCGGAGTGACAAAACCTAATCTCAAATACGCCAACCCAACAAGTACCTTTGGAGACACCTGTAGTACTCCTTTATAATCACCCAATTACGTTGTGACGCTTGGTAGTACCCAAAGTGTTCCTTCGGTAAACGGAGTTGCATAATCTCATAGTTACAGGAACATGTATAGGTCATGAAGAAAGCATTAGCAATATACTAAACGATCAAGTGCTAAGCTAACGGAATGGGTCATGTCAATCACATCATTCTCCTAATGAGGTGATCTCATTAATCAAATGACAACACATGTATATGGTTAGGAAACACAACCATCTTTGATTAATGAGCTAGTCTAGTAGAGGCATACTAGTGACTATCTGTTTGTCTATGTATTCACACATGTATTATGTTTCCGGTTAATACAATTCTAGCATGAATAATAAACATTTATCATGATATAAGGAAATAAATAATAACTTTATTATTGCCTCTAGGGCATATTTCCTTCACCAAAGGCCTGTGCTGCCCCAAACCCAAATGTTTAGTCCCACCTCGCTAGTTGAAGGGTGCCGGCACTGGTTTATAGGCGCTGGTGTGCGTCCCCTTTCGAGCTCCTCTCAAATGCAGGCTTTCGGGCCTAATCATGCTACTGCTCAGGCCTATTAGCCTCTGCGGGCCTGAATCCTCGCCCATGTAGGGTTTCTAGTCGTATTCAGGCCGTGGGGGCCTAGTAGGTGGCAGTTTTTTTGCTTTATATTTTATTTCCTTTTGCTTTTAGTTTTAGAAAAATATGAACTTTCTATTAGTGCCATTAGTTTTAAAATTTGAAAACACTTTTTTTGTTTTCTGTGTTGCTTTATTTATTTTATTTTGTTTCTACTTACAACAAAATACTTATTGTTGCTATTTTTATTTTTTCAAGTTTGTTTGTTTTGTTTTCTGGAGTATTTATTTTGGTTTGGTTTTTGCTTTATTTTTTAGTTCTTTTGCTTTTAGGTCAGCAAAATTATAAACTTTCTGTTAGTGCCATTTGTTTTAGAACAATTATAAACTTTCTGTTTGTGCCATTAGTTTTATAAAATTTGAATTCTTTGAAATTTGTGTGAATCACAAGTTTGTGAGCTCAACAAAGGCGTAGAGGGACGGGCTTAATTATAAACCGGTGTGAGCGCCCTTCGGTTGGCGAGGTTTTCAAATTCATAGTTTCCAAATGAACTCTGAAAAAGTTGGCATAGCATGTTCAGGAACAAAACGGACAATGGTATCATACTCGTGTGTTACAAAGTTGGCATGGTATCATCATAATAGTTGCGGGAGAAAGTCTTCACTTTTTCTTCGCTTGTGTCGTTTGCTTATTGCGCCGTAACCATGGATAATCTTCATCTTTTATCAGGATGCTTGGGTCAGCCTTGACTTTGAAGGGGGGAATTTCATGAAACTTTTCATACTCTTCAGACATGTCTGTCTTGCCCTCCACTCCTGAAAGAACTATGTGGCGCTTTGGCTCATTGTATGATGTATTCGCTTCCTTATCTTTTCTTTTCCTCGGTCTGGTAGACATGTCCTTCACATAGATAACCTGTGCCACATCATTGGCTAGGACGAACGGTTCGTCGGTGTACCCAAGATTTTTCAGATCCACTGTTGTCATTCCGCATCGTGGGTCTACCTGCACTCCTCGACAGATTGACCCACTTGCACTTAAACAAAGGGACCTTAAAATCTACTCCGTAGTCAAGTTCCCATATGTCTACTATGTAACCATAATATGTGTCATTTCCCTTGTCGGTTGCTGCATCAAAGCGGACACCACTGTTTTGGTTGGTGCTCTTTTCATCTTGGTCAATCGTGTAAAATGTATTCCCATTTATCTCATATCCTTTCCAAATCATTACAGTCGAAGATGGTCCCCTGGACAACAAGTACAACTCATCACAAACAGTGCTGTCACCTCTGAGACGTGTTTCCAACCAACTGCTGAAAGTCCTGATGTGTTCACATGTAATCCAGTCGTCGCATTGCTCGGGTGTTTGGAGCGCAGACTGTTCTTGTGTTCATCGACATACGAGGTCACCAAGGTAGAGTTATGTAGAACTGTGTAGTGTGCTTGAGACCAAGAATATCCGTCCCTGCATATTATTGAGTCTCTTCCAAGCGTGCCTTTTCCAGTCAGTCTCCCCTCATACCGCGATTTAGGGAGACCTATCTTATTAAGGCCAGGAATGACGTTTCAACCGTGGTATTATAGGAGCATACCACATCACCTTCGCAGGAACCCTCTTCCTGGGAGGCTCGCCGTCAACATCACCAGGGTCATCTCGTCTGATCTTATACCGCAATGCACCGCATACCGGGCATGCTTTCAGATCCTTGTAGGCACCACGGTAGAGGATGCAGTCATTAGGGCATGCATGTATCTTCTCCACCTCCAATCCTAGAGGGCATACGACCTTCTTTGCTGCGTATGTACTGTCGGGCAATTCGTTATCCTTTGGAAGCTTCTTCTTCAATATTTTCAGTAGCTTCTCAAATCCTTTGTCAGGCACAGCATTCTCTGCCTTCCACTGCAGCAATTCCAGTACGATACCGAGCTTTGTGTTGCCATCTTCGCAATTGGGGTACAACCCTTTTTTGTGATCCTCTAACATGCGATCGAACTTCAGCTTCTCCTTTTGACTTTCGCATTGCGTCCTTGCATCAACAATGACCCGGCGGAGATCATCATCATTGGGCACATCGTCTGGTTCATCTTGATCTTCAGCGGCTTCACTTTGCAGCACCATCGTGCACATCGTCTGTGCAACTTGATGTTCAAGAGCATCACCGTATTCAGGGGGCACATAGTTGTCATCGTACTCTTCTTCCTCGCCGTCTTCCATCATAACCCCTATTTCTCCGTGCCTCGTCCAAACATTATAGTGTGGCATGAAACCCTTATAAAGCAGGTGGGTGTGAAGGATTTTCCGGTCAGAGTAAGACTTCATATTCCCACATATAGGGCATGGACAACACATAAAACCATTCTGCTTGTTTGCCTCAGCCACTTGAGAAAAGCAAAAAGAAAAAAATAAGTATAGCAGAAAAGAAAAAATCTATATAAAAACTACTCATAATGAACATAGATGCTTATAGAGAAAATTCAACCTAAATTCATAATAAATTTCTACTAACTTCAGAGAAATTCAGTATGAATTTAGGTTAAATTTCCTGTATAAGGGCATCTATTTTCATTTTGAGAAGAGCTCAACATGGCAGAAAGGGAGGTGCTTATAAACTGGTTTGATTCCCTTCGATTGGCGAGGTGGGACTAAACTCTGGGCCTTAGCGAGGACCAACCCTTTAGTCCCGGTTGGTAGGACGAACCCGGGACTAAAGTGCTGCTAGTCCCGATTCAAGCCGCCAACCGAGACCAATGATTGTGGGCCAGGAGCGAGGGCCAATGGTCCCGGTTCGTCCCACCAACCGGGACCAAAAGGTCCGGACGAACCGGGACCAATGGCCCACGTGGCCCAGCCGGCCCCCTGGGCTCACGAATCGGGATAAATGCTCAATTCAGAACCGGGACTAATGGGCAAAACAGGCCTCAACGATAGCCCCTTTTTCTACTAGTGTTACAATTCAAAGTGTTTTTATGAATATGGCTTCAAATTTAGCCATTAACTATTAGTGCACTTTGAATTGGAGAGGAAAGTATCGAGCCATTCTAAACATGCAAATGCCAAATTTTATCTTTTTCATGTGGGGCGAGGTGCCATTCTCAAATCTCACCTCTCTCAGTCCAATACCGCAATAAAAACCAAGTTTTATGAGATTTAAAATGCTCTCTCTTTGAAAAATAGCAGCGCTCCAACATCATGATTGCTATGAAGACTAAGGAGCATGAGTTTAGGAAGCGTCCTAGTAATTTCATGGTTTTACCTACCTTCAGTTCGCTACCCACTAGAAAAATCTTGACCAAATGCATCAGACTACCAAACCGAGCACCGCAACAATAACAATAACAATCATAGCTCACAAGGAGCACAACAACAACAACAACAACAACAACAACAACAATAACAACAACAACACAAACAAGACAACACAACACATTGTGCAAGAGGGAACATAACACATTGTGCAAGGGGCAACACAACACCAACTCGGCTTCAGTGATCTCGAATACCCAACCAGCCAGCACCGTAGTTAATAAATCTCCATCTTCATCAAACCAAGCAAGGCGTGTGCCCTCTGACTCCTCAGTAGGCAGCCGCGCCCACTAGAACCGGCTACGCGGGCTGCCGTTGTCCTTAACAATTGTTTCGTTGAGCTTGAGACCAAGGTGCTCGGCTGTGACTGGCGTAAAAATGCACAGCTCGTCGGACTCCAGCGCGGCGGCGAGCTTCGGCCACACTCTTGCACTGACGATCCAGGCCCCGTTGCCTCCAGGCGTAGCCACCATCTGTACGAACCCTGAGCATAGCCCCCTGCCGCGCGTTGTGGTCATCGCCATTGCCGCGTGGCCGAAGCCCAAGTCCGTGTCCATGGGGAACGAGGTCATGGCCGTCACAGCCACCGTCGGGCAGCCCAGCCCGATGTTGGACGCGTCCATGTAGGTGGCGCCGGACTTGTGCTGCTCCACCCAGTCAACCATCTCCTGGAAGCGGTCGCCGTACCCCGGCGCATCGATCAATTCGCGCACCATGGACGCCACCACCGGCAGAGGCTTCCGCTGGATCTCCTCCACGCCGTCCTCTCCCAGTACGAATATGGACGCGTTGCCCACATAGCTGGTCGTCGCGAGGGCGCGGTGCTCTGGCGCCGTGAGTCGACGCCGCCCGTCCACCCACCAGCCCATGCGGCAGCGCGTGTCAGCCGCCCCAACCACGGCGGCTAGGATCTTCCACATGTACGCGGACACGGCCTGGACCCGCGTAGCGCGGCGGCCGTCTCCGTCCTGGCTTGCCATCCCTCGGAGCCGGGAGATGGCCTGCGCCTCGAGGTAGTACAAGCGGTGGACGGAGCTCGCCTCGCTCGTCAGGACGTTGACCATGCGATCGAGGGTCAACGGCTTGAACCCGGCGAGTGAGGAGCTCCTCCTTGGTCTGCACGGCGTGGAGCTCGGGCGAAACAGGGAGCGGTCATGGGCCGGCCGGGCTCCCGGGGCGAGCCTGCCCGTCCGCGCGAGCTCCGACAACCCGCCGACAAGCCCGAGCAGCGTGGGGCCGTCGCCGAGCAGGTGGTTGTGGCCCCACGCGACAGAGAAGCCGCCGCACGCGAACGACACCAGCTGCACCGACAGCGGGACGTCGCCGGCGTACGGCAGTGGGATCTTACTTACCGACAAGTCCATGCTGCTAAAGTCGAGGTCCGCCATAGCGACGTCGGCCACGCCGACGATGAGCTCCGCACCTTGGTTGTTGCAGAGGATTTCGGGGAGGCCTGTGCGGGGATTAGCCACGATGCGCCCAGCATGGGGAAAATAGTGGTTGAGCAAGGACGGCAACCCGGACTCGAAGGCGGCAACGACGGCGTGGAAGCTGCCGGCTGGAGGCCTCGGGTATATGCACACCAGTGACACCGGGAACGCACCATGGAGAAGGTCAATGTTGGAGACGCCAAGGACGTGCTCCTTGATGGAAGAGTCGGAGGCCGAAACGAGGCGCCGGCTCATGACTCGGACATTCAGACGATCATTGCCCTTGTTGACGAAGCTGGCCATTACCACTCCAATATGCGTGTGCTTAGTGCTAATAGCTCGATTTATGGGCTTAATGAGTCAGAGTTGTACCTAACTAAGGCTTGGCAAACTACATATAATAAGATGGGATGGAGTAGCAAGTTGTTGGTACAGTCCATTAATAAATCTTCAGATTTCAACAACCTTAACTATGAGTGTTATGTTAAAAAAAACAATCTTAACTATGAAAGTCAGCTCTCTCGGATCACAAATCGGGATCAAGAAAGTTGTTGGTACAGTCATTTATAATTCTTCAGATTTCAACAACCTTAACTATGACTGTTAAAAAAATAATCTTAACTATAAAAGTCAGCTCTCTCGGATCACTAATTCGATATATATATTTTTGCGAAGGAGATTCAGATCTATTGAAAAAGTTCATCAGAAGTACAAAACCCGTGAAACATAATAAAAATTGCATCAAGATCTCCGGACCATGAAACGACTAGTAATCCACACGCCGCACTCACCGCTCCCCTTCATAAATCAGAATCTTAACTATGAAAGTCAGCTCTCTCGGATCACAAGTCAGGATGAAGAAAAGTATCAACTTGACTAAATTAAAACTTCTCTCAAGTCTTTATATAATACTTATTAAGAAACAATAATCTCTAACTTGATCTGGAATTGCTCGCCGCATCTTCACTCGGTATAAAAAATATTCCCTTCATAAATCGGAATTTAAACTATGGAAGTCAGCTCTCTCGGGTCACAAATCGGGATCAAGAAAAGTAGGTATCGACTTGACTAAATTATAACTTCTCTCAAGTCTTTGTGTAATATTTACTAAGACAAAACAATATATTAACTAGATCTGGGATTGCTCGCCGCATCTCCACCGGGCCCGGGCATATAAAATGTTCCCTTCATAAATCAGGATCTTAACTATAGTCTTCAATCTCGTACATCCTAGTGAGGCTTTCTCCACCTCCTCCTCCTCCTCCAAGAAAGAAAGTTAGGGTTTGTGCCTCTCGCCGGCACCGGCGCAGGTCCGCCTCGTCTCTGGTGGCCCTAGGGCCATGGAGGCGCGGTGGATCCTAGCAAGGGCCGGCGGGAGGGCTCCGTTTTTAGTCGTTTTTTTCAATCTTGTTAGGGTTTGTGTCCTACTCAGGAAGGCGAGACGGCGGCGGCTCCCTGAAGATGGAATAAAGGTCTTCCCGCCTAGTCCCTGTTCTGGCGGTGCGTCTAGCATCGTTGGTGGGCGTGTGGAGGTGTGTCTCCGGCATATCTATCTTTGATGGATTTGCTCGGATCTCGTCGTTGTTCGTCTACGTTCGTGTGTCTTTGGTTTGGATCCTCCCGATCTACGGATCAAGAAAAGAATCGAATGGAATAAATTAAAACTTCTCGCAATTCCTTGTATGATACTCCCTCTGTTCCTTCATATAACATGTATTTTGTTTTTCAATAAAATTTCATAATGCAAGAATTTGTTTTTATCCCTCCAAGTAAAAAGAAAGTATCTATCTCTTGATTGCATGTATTTCTCCATGTGCAAAAGAAGAAAAGTGTCTCTCTCATGATTGCGTGTATCATTTTTCTCCTGGACTAATCGATTTACCTGCCACTAACCAATGAATTTGTCAAGGGTAATTTCATTCTAAATTATCTATAATTCCGTGCCTAGGTTGGCATGCGAAAAATTATATACCTTGCATAAAGGAATAGAGGGAGTATTTATTAAGACAAAACATTCTCTAACTAGATCTGGGATTGCTCACTTCAGGCATATAAAACACTCCCTTCATAAATTGTAATCTTAACTATGAAATTCAGCTCTCTCGGATCACAAATCGGGATCGAGAAAAGTATGTACTTGATTAAATTAAAACTTCTCTCAAGTCTTTGTATAATACCCCCTCCGTTCCAAAATAAGTGACTCAACTTTGTTATAATTTTGTACTAAAGCTAGTACAAAGTTGAGTCACTTATTTTGGGACAGAGGGATTATTTATTAAGAAAAAATAATCTCTAACTAGATCCGGAATTTCTTGCCGCATCTTCACTCAGCATTTAAAATATTCCATTTATAAATCAGAATCTTAACTATGGAAGTCAGCTCTCTCGATCACAGTTTGGGATCAGGAAAAGTAGGTATCGACTTGACTAAATTAAAACTTCGTATAACATTTACTAAGACAAAATAATCTCTTAACTGATCTGGGATTGCTCGCCGCATCTCCACCGGGCATATAAAATATTCCCTTCATAAATAGGAATCTTTTTTTTGCGGGATCAGAAATAGGTATCTTAACTATGAAAGTCAGCTCATTCGGATCACACATCAGGATCAAGAAAAGGATCGACTAGACTAAATTAAAAGTTCTCTCAAGTCTTTGTATAATACAACCTTCGTTTCGTAATATAACGTGTATTTATTTTTCGAAAAATTTCATTATGTACGGTGTATTTCTTCTAATTTCTCTTAACTCTGTTTTTAGCCCTCTAAGTAAAAAGAAAGTATCTCTCTCCTGATTGCATGTATTTCTCCATGTGCAAAAGAAGAAAAGTATCCCTCTCTTGATTGCGTGTATTCTTTTTTCGGACTAATCGACTTACTTGCCACTAACTAGTGAATTTGACAAGGGCAATTTTGTTCTAAATTGTCTATAATTCCGTGACTAGATCACCATGACAAAAGTTACATACCTTACATAATGGAACAAAGGGAGTATTTATTAAGAAAAAACAATCTCTAACTAGATATGGGATTGCTCACCGTAGGCATAAAAAAATTTCCTTCATAAATTGTAATCTTAACTATGAAAGTCAGCTCTCTCGGATCACAAATTGGGATCAAAAAATATCGACTTGACTAAGTTTAATCTTCTCTCAAGTCTTTGTATAATACTTATGAAGACAAAAAAATCTCTAACTATATCTAGGATTCCTCGGTGCATCTCCATCGGGCATATAAAATATTCCCTCCATTTTCATTTGCTTCACATAGTAATTTTCTTGACGAAAAGCCTCATGGCATATACTAAGTATTATAGTTCCTTAGAAACATACCTATATAGCTGTTCGAATTATTGAGCTTGAGCCCATTATTATATTTAATAATTCCTAGGGAAATTCATAGAGGCCCATATGACACATTCATGCATGACAAAGGGTGTGGAAAGTTTAGTCCCACCTTCTTAGTGGATGGTGTTGGAGACCAACATATAAGGTTATCCCATACACCACAAGCAGGAACAGAGGGAGTATTTATTAAGACAAAACAATCTCTAAGTAGATTTGGGACATATGAAAGTCAGCTCTCTCAGAACACAAATCGGGATCGAGAAAAGTATCGACTTGACTAAATTATGGCAAAAATTATAGGCCTTACATAAAGGAACAGAGGGAGTATTATTAAGACAAAAAATCTCAAACTAGATCTGGGATTGCTCACCGCAAGCATATAAATATTCCCTTCATAAATTGCAATCTTAACTATGAAAGTCAGCTCTCTCGGATCACAAATCGGGATCAAGAAAAGTACCGACATGACTAAATTAAATCTTCTCTCAAGTCTTCATATAATATTTATGAAGACAAAACAATCTCTAACTAGATCTGGGATTGCCCGCTGCATCTCCACCGGGCATATAAAAAATTCCCGGCATTTTCATTTACATCACATAGTAGATTTTCTTGAGGAAAAGCCTAAGGCCATATATTAAGTATCATAGGCCCTTACAAACATACCTATGTGACTGTTGGAATTATTGAGCTTTAGCCCAATATTATATTTACTTAACATGTTCAATGTATATCTAAGAAATGTTTAAGATATGTTAAAAATATAATCAATTTGTACTTCACAATGTTCAACGAGTAACAAAAATAATTAACATGTGTTCAAAAAATATTCAATGTGTATTTGAGAAATATTGGGCGTGTTTCTGAGAAATGTTTAACACGTGTTCAAAAAATGTTCGACGTGTATATACAAAATCTCCTAATGGGTTTTGACAAATGGTAAAAAATAATAATTCCAAAATTAGTAGGAAAAATACAATGAAAAACAAAATAGAGAAGGTTAAATTAGAAAACAACATTAAAGGAAAGTAACAAAGAAAAGTAAACAGAACATAAAAGGAGAAAACAAAAGGAGAAAAATAGAAAAGGAAAAAAATAGAAAAATAGAAATAACAGTGGAAGAGATAAAAATGAAAATAAGAAATAAATGAAAAAAACTAAAGTGAAAAATAAAATAAAAGAAAGCTGAAAACATAAAAAAATATGGACCAATCAAGGCCAGTAGACAACAAGAAGAAGAAAACTCAACCTACGACAGACGAGCGGCTAAGGCGAGCTTGTGTACAACCACAACCCTGAGAGTGAAATCCGTTCGATGGCCCATCCCACTTGCGGCATTGCTAAACGCGAGAGCTAGCCTATATCTGCCTTGTAGGCGAGATATAGCTCTGGTGCTCTCCTACAGCGACCCGACTTCGTATCTCAACCTGACTCACCCCTTCAGCCCGGTGGCTGACACATTGATTCTGGAGACCAATATGTCAGCCTGAAACGAGATCATACACCCCATCGGTGAAGTGAAAATGGTGGCAATCTCGGGGTTGAGGAGTCAGCTGAGAGGCAAAAATTGATCATGTTTTTAGAATGTGAAATTCCTCTTCTCCCCTTTCCGATTTCTCTAGCTATGTAGCCACTTTGTAGTAGCGCTAGTATCTGCTGACATGTATCCACCCCTCCCATGCAGCTGTGATTATCTCAATGTTTCCACTACCTTTCCTCCTCCAAAATAGGTTACCTATACTTATCCATACATCCCTTATAAATTTTCAAGATGATGTGTTTACAAATGCCTCCATTCATATTTCTCAATTGAATTCATTGATCAAGCTATTGTTTTTTTTTTCACTACTCTCTCGTTTGGGATCCTTGACTCCATATTTGTTTGTTCGGCTGCAGAATGACCACAAAGACCACAGAAAGACTACTATCCTGATAACGTGAAGCCTATAGAAAGACCACAAAGAGTAGTATGTCTTCTATAGACTGGTGAAGGTTGATGAGTACATTAGCTATATATTAATTTCACTAATTTTCGGAATCTATATCATACTTAAGCCTTTTTTTCGAAAAGGAGGAATACCCCCGGCCTCTGCATCTGGACGATGCATACGGCCACTTTATTGATTATTAACAAAAGACCTTACAAAGTCGTACAACAGTAAGACCAAAGCCACCATCTTCGCAACCTCTGTCGCTACTCCTATCTAACTGATGAAGGGGCTGATGGTCTGGCCTAATACCAAACAGACCTCGCAGCCAAACCTAACATCTGAGACCTGAGGTCCCAACCAGGACTCCTTCCGGGTATGGGCACCCACCAGTCCGGCGTGCTCGTTAACCAGGCCCCCTGCCGGGTATGAGGCCGCCGCAGCCACGTACCATCAATCCATCTTCAGAGCTGAACTGTTGTATGAACCGTGCCAGGCCTCACTGCCATCGACGCCACCACGACGCCAAACAGCGCCACCATCCTGCACTCGTCCATCATCACACGCCCACCGGCGAGACCCCCGCTGCTCCATGCCGCTGAGACCCGTCATTGTCGACGTGCCAGATGCCACTCCGCTCCTCCTCTTGTCCCCTCCAGCCAACACTTGCTCCAAAACGATGCCCCCAGGAGGGAGAACGACATCAAACGTCGCCATCGTCCGATCCGGTAGATCCGCATCAAGGGTTTCCCACAGAGCCTTTCGATCAGGTTGACGTGACCTGCAACGACGATGCCTCGAGAAGGGAACGACGTCCGAGACACCGCCATCGTCCGCCATGACCGCAGTCAGACGCGATTTTCACCGGAGGCCACGGCGTCCCGATCTCGCGGTTGGCTGGAACGGAGCCCTCCGCCGAACCGGTGACGTTGCCGCCGATCCGATCCCACCGCCGTGCGACGCCCCGATGGAGAACCCGATCTAGATCGAAGACGACCTCGACCGAAACCCTGCCACCAGCACCGCCACACCGCGCCACCTCCTCCTAGCCCAGTCGCCGCCGGATCCAGCCATCCCCGCCTCCGGGAGACCAGCCAGACGAGGCGCCCCTTGTCCCCGATCTGACGGCCCGCGCCGCCACCACGAGAGCCAGAGGAAGGAGGGAATGCCCCGCCGCCGCCCGCGCCGCGCGGGCTTCGCCCGGCAGGCGCACTCCGGCGGTGGCGAGGGGGAGGCGACGCTGGGGAGCACATCATACTTAAGCCTTAATTGCCCTTTCTCGAAAGAGGGCTGGCTATACATGTGCTCTGCCACCAATTCTATGCCTCACCCTGGCCTCTACACTTCTGGCCATTCATGTTTGCTTTGGCAGAGAGCGGAAGCACATCCATAATGTCCATGACACATTATGGTTGATGAAAATGGCTCTGGATATATTGTTTTCCCTTCCACAGAGTATCGGAAAAGTATTATAGATTGGATAGCCTCATTCCAGTTGAGGTAGCGGCACAAATATTCTTCGACAATAGATTTGATGTTTTTGGGGGGTATATTGACGGAGGGCCAAATATGCGTTCGAAGGGTACCAGTAGGCCCCACATGCCCTAGTAGCATTCCGTAAACCTGGGCGTCGGGCATTGGTGAGTTGTTAGCCCAGACGGCCCGTCTTTGGTCGGTTCTTGGCTCCACATGTTCTCCTTATTCTGAAAATCTCAGTCAGGATATTTTATGATTTTTATCGCCTCGTAAAATACCTTTTTCTATAAAGCAGAAATAATCATTTGTCAGTCTAGCAATACTATGTTGGTCCAAAAAAGTGAAAAATGTTGTATAGAAGTGTGTATAAGTGAAACAAATATGCCATGAACATGACAAAAAATTATATTTATGTTTGAGACGTATCAATGACTTACAATTCAAACTGTTTTTATGAACATGACTTAAAATTCAGCCATCAATTATTATTGCACCTTCAATTGGAGAGGAAAATATTGAGCCAGTTTATGTGAAGTGGTCTTTCTCTTCTTCCCTTTTTAATTTACCCACCCTGTAGTAGTTTGTCCCTGATTTGTACAAGAATATCCATGTCTTCTGCCATTACCTTAGCGTTATCGCTACATGCCCTCCTAAGAAATACGTGACATAAATCTCCCTTTACATCTTATTTCCTCCGTATAGGATTAAAGGGCCCATGAGCGACGGTAAACCGTCTGAATTTACATGGCCACAACAATTACATCGAAAGTATTTTTGCTCGATTCTACTCCAGTTTACCGAGTTAATTACAATTGGGAGCATGCATCCAGTAAAATCGCTGCGGTCAATTCGCCCGACCAGGCATATGCAAGGTATTATAGTTAAGAACATGCATGTAACCAATTAAATTGCTCCAATCATTTAAGCTGGATGGAGGGGGTATATGATTTTTGGAGAAGATGTGTTTTCATATGCCTCCCATACATATTTCTCAACAAATTACATATCCAACCCATCACAATTCTCACTACTATGTCCCCTCTCTTGCGCCACTACTATGTTCATGTTTGTTTGACTGCTAGTAAAATCCTTATAACATAGGTAGAGGCTACAAGAAGTGGCGACTCTTCATTTTGTAAGTGTTTTGTCATGCTCAGAGTGAGAAATATTGTTGAGCACATTAGCTATCCCTCAATTAAATTTATGACCAAATCTTGGACTCTGCATCATACCGGAACCTTTATTTCCCTTTCTGTACGGAGGTTTCGCTACACATGTGTGCTCTGCTGCATTGTCCCCAGCTAGGCTTGGCACGTGCACTCAATACTGAATATCAGTTCTTGTGGGAGATGGTGCATTTGGATCTTGTACAAAATAACAAAGCCATGCTCCCATTATAACCTCACACACCATCTGGATGCTGAGGAAGGAGTGAAATTCATGGATATCCAAGATCCCGCCTCCAGCCCCCTTGCAACGTCCTTCAAGATTACAAATGAGGTGGCTCCCCTGATTCTTGCGAGAGGGTAATGTAGTGCTATCTTTGTACTGCAAAGACTTCTCCACTATTGATCCTTGTGAGGAACTTTTCCCTACTACAATGGATGACAGAGCCTTGGCTGGTTTGGCCAATTAACTCCAAGCTAAAATAGCATATCATGTCCTACGAAGAAGCTAGAGTCTTGTTCTATGCTAGTCGGGGAACATTTGTAGTTTGCATTTGTGGTAAGATGGAGGGTGTGGAGAACACAAATATCCATTCCTGCAGTCGAGCTCATCTGATCTTGGTGAACAGTAAAGATAAATACTAGATTTTTTTAAGAATTTTTTTTGGCATGGAAGATATTTGAGTGTGTGTGGTCTTTGCCAACTTTCAACGCGTTCAGACATCTGAGTAGCTCGCAGAAGAAAAAACCATTCCGAACAGTGGATGAACAGTAAACTTTTTTACAGACCCTAATTTTGTTTGAGAGCTTCTCCCTCCTTCCCAAAATATAAGGCGTGCGTTGACTTTTTTTCTTCTTCACACAACTTTGACTATCATTTTCACTTACCGTATGACTAAAAATTACTTTTCAAGACAAATTCAATCATACTATTGATACATGTTCAATCCATGTACTTCGGTATATATTAATGATCAAAGTCATGCATCAAAGACCGTGCAAAGTCAAGCGTGACTCATATATTTCGGGAAGGTGGGAACACTCAGATAACAAACGAGCTGAAAATTCATACCGACATCACGCACTCAAACATCTTCCATGCAAAAAAATCACATTTGTTTGAATTTATAGCAATGCAAAAAACATTTATAGAATAAACATAATTTGTTAAAAGGCACTGAATAAATTGAAAAAAGAAGTACAAAGCATAAAATGGCCCTCTGAAGCCCATTGGACATGTGGCCCACCAGATAAAAACCGAAAAACAAAACATTATTTTTCTGGGCCAGGACTACCTAGGCCGTTGTCCATTGTCAGATTTGGCCCGTTTAGCTCCAGAAGGCCCGTCTGTGTCTCCGGTCTAGCACTAGCTGTTGGATCACAATCAAACGGCTCAAGACGCCTCCCAGTCCCAGAGGAACAAAATAAGCAGCCGGTGCCCAAAAAACCTTCGTCTCCCGAGTTATCTGCCCCGATGAGAGAGGCGATTACATCGACAATTCAAGTGCGCTGGTTAGGCGACCCCATCCATGGCGGCACGGTGACTGCGTTCAGCGAAGAAGCGTTTGACACGCGCATGGCATCCGGTGATGAGGTTGTGGAGGCGAGCGGCGGTCTGTCTCCTGGTCTTTAGAAGGCTCCTTGTCTTCATCTTTAGTCAGTCTGCTGATTGCTCAATTTAGCCTGCAGGTTCGTGAAACTATCAATGGTTGAAATGAGAAACATGGTCACAAATCACAGATGGCAAATACTGCTCCCAAAATAAAACCTATGCGTTTCATATGCCGCCGCTTCGCCTTTTTTGACAAACCGTAATTGGCAAAGTGAAATCGATGAAAATCACAAGTATAGGAGGCGCATTATTTCATCAACTCAAATTTTGCGGAAAATGGATGACAGCAGATGCAATCATCATTCTTCATTGGCAAACAAGCACAGACAAGAATTTGAGAGCAACTAATCATCTTCAAGGAAACAGAGTACTAGAAATAGAGCAAGTTTGTATTCTCATCAGGTTGATTTTGTACCACGGGACTGCTCGACTCGGCACTGTCCACTCCACGGAGTCAGAGGATTCGCTGCCACTCCGGTGTGGAGAGAATTCAAACATATTCTTAAATTTGCTGGACTTGGATAAATACGTATGCAATCCTCATTCTTTGATTACAAGCAAGCACAAGTAAAAATCCTCTTCTCTCCTTTCCAATTTCTCTACCTACTGACCGCTGACATGTACCAGGCCCTCCATTGCAGCTGTGATTATCTCAATGTTGCTGCTGCCTTTCCTCCTATGAAACACGTGAACTACACCTATCCATACGTCCCATATAATTTTTCAAGATGATGTGTTTCCAAATGCCTCCCATTCATATTTCTCCATTGATTTCTTTGATCCAATGTATTGTTTTTTTCACCGCTCTCTCGATTGGCTGGTAGTACTATCATGATAACATGAAGGCTACAGAAAACCACAAAGAGTAGTGTGTCTTTTATAGACCGGTAAAGGTTGGTGAGTACATTAGCTATATATTAATTTCAGTCATTTTCAGATTATGCATCATACTTGAGCCTTAACTGCCCTTTCTAGAAAGAGGATTGGCTACACATGTGTGCTCTGCCACCGCTTCTCCGTCTCACCTTGGTCCCTACACACAACACCGAGTTGACAAGCTTGTAGGAGACGAGCATACACTAAAAACCAGAACAATGGTCAATGTTATAGCAACTTACACCATCCGAAATTTGTGGAAGAAGTGACACGCTCGAATCTACATCAACGCCACCCACCGCCCCTTAGTGAGGTGGCCTTCAAGATTCCAAATGACATGTTATCTTCGTTTGCACTAACATGGCCTACTGATTCCAAGAAACAATGTGTCCTACGACACTACGATTGTTTGTTGCTTTTAGCAATTTATGTTTGCTTTGAGAGAGAGAGAGGAAGTCCGTCAATGTGGCATGCGACCCAATAAGTTTGATCAAGATGACTCTACATATCATTCCTTCTCCCGCAGAGTGTCAAAGAAGGACTACAAATTGGATTGCTTCGTTTCCATCAAGGTGAAGGTGTCAAAATTCTTCAATAAATAGATCGATGCTTTGGGTGTATGTAGATGGAGGGTCACCGAGACGTTGCAGGGGTACCAGTGGGCCCCACACACCCTAGTAGAGTGCCCTAGACCTGGGTGCGGGGGAGTGGGGGCTTGTTGGCTCCAGCTGCTCCCCTTTGCTGGTTCTTGGCTCCACGGTGTTCTCCTTATTATGAAAATCCCGGTCAGGATTTTTTTTCTGATTTTTCTCATTTCGTAAAATACCTTTTTATATAAAGCAAGAACAACAGTGGACACTCTGGCAATAATATGTTGGGCAAAGAGAATAGCAGACTACATGTGTGATTGTGTGTAAGAGGCACAAAATGCCTCACGTGATGCTTGTAACCTCTTCCTTCACATGGACACGACATATCTCTCTCTCTCTCTCTCATGTGTGTGTGTGTGTGCGCGCGCGCTCCGTCTATTGAGCCACACCCCTTTTCCAGCCGAGCAAGAAACACAATGATTTCCAGCCACCAATTTGGCCTGCAACAGGTATATACTCCCAAGCCTCCGCCCCGCTCCCTTTTCTTGTATAATGTAAAATCCTAGGTCATGATTCCCAATTGCAGCAATCATAGGCTTTCGTGAGATGAAAATAGGTTGCAATGGGTTGAGGAGGCATAGAAGAAAATGTTGAGCCATTTTTACGTAGTGAAATTTCTCTTCTTTCCTTTTCAATGTAGCCACCTAGTAGTACTCTGTCCCTGATTTGTACCACCGCCGTCATGACCTCTGCGATTACCTTAGCGTTATCGCTGTATACCCTTGAAATACATGGAATAAATCTCTTTTACATCTTACTTCCTCCATTCGGGACTAAAGGTCCTATGAGCCACGGTGAGCCGTTTGAATTTACAAGGCCGTGATAATTACGTCAGAAATTTTTGCCTAGATTCTTCTCTAGTTTGTTGCATCAATTACGACTGACAGCATGAAACCACTAAAATCGGCAAATATGTCCAATGAGGCATGCAACCTATTACAACTGAGAGCATGAATGTAGCTAGTTAAATTGCTGCAATCAGTGAAGCTGGCGTTTATGTGTTTTGGCTTTCGAGACCGATAAACCCGGACCGAGGGAGTATATGATTTTTTGGGAAGGTGTGTTTCCATATGCCTCCCATTCATATTCCTCAATAAATTCCATTGATACAAACTATCACAATTGGCACTGCAGTGTCCCTCTCTCTCTCTCTCTCTCTCTTGGGCCACAACTTCATTCATGTTTGTTTGGTTGCTAGTAGCATCCTGATAACAGAGCACAGGTAGAGGCTACAAGATGTAGTGATTCCACATTTATAAGTGTTGGTCATACTTAGACGGAGAAATGTTGGCAAGCACATTAGTTATTTTACCAAATCTTGGAGTCGAGTCATCCCTGAACCTTTATTTCGGTTTCTCCAACGAGGTTTTCCTACACTTGTGTGCTCTGCTCTATTGTACCCATCTAATCTTGGCATACATTCAATACTGAATATCAATCTGGTGGGAGATTGTGCATTTGGATCTTGTACAAAATAACAAAGCCATGCTCCCATTATAACCTCACACACACCATATTGGATTTTGAGGAAGGAGTGAAATTCTTGGATATCCAAGATCCTGCCTCCAGCCCCCTTGCAACGGCCTTCAAGATTGCAAATGAGGTAGCTCCCCTTATTCTTGCAAGAGAGTAGTGTAGTTGTATCTTTCTACTGCAAAGACTTTTCCACTTTTGATCCTTGTAAGGTTGTGAAACTTTTCCCTGCTACAATGAATGACAGAGCTTTGGCTTGTTTGGCAAATGAACTACAAACTAAAATAGCATGTCACATCCTACAAAGTAGCTAGAGTCTTGTTCTATGCTAGTCGGGTAACATTTGTAGTTTGCATTCGTGGTAAGATGGAGAGAGTGGAAAACACAAATATCTATTTCTACACCCAAGCTCATCTAATCTCAGTGAACAGTAAAAAGCAAATACAAGATTTTTTCAAAAAGTTCTTTTTTGGCATGGAAGATATTTGAGTGTGTGAGGCCTATGCCAATTTTCAACGTGTTCGGACATCTGAGTAGCTCTAAGAAAAAAAATCATTCCAAACAGTGGATGAACAGTACGATTTTTGTCAAACCCTTAATTTTCTGAGAGCTACTCAGATGACAAACGCGCTGAAAATTGACACAAACATCACGCACTTAAGCATCTTCAATGCCAAAAATGTCAGAATTTTTGAAATTATACAATGCAAAAAATATTTATAGAATACACTAATTTAATAAAAGCACTAAATAAAATGAAAAAAAAAGTCCAGAACATAAAATAGCCCACGGAACCCTAGTAGGCACAGGGCCCACCAGATAAAAACCGAAAAACAAGTGCAGACATAGTAGCAACAAGAATTTGAGAGCAATTAATCATGTTCAAGAAAACAGAGTACTAGAAATAGAGTAGGTCGGTGAAGCGAAACCAATGAGAATCGCAACTTTAATGGCATATACTCAGAGTATACAGCAGGCGCACTATTTCACAAACTCATATTTTGTGTAAAATGGATGACAGAAGATGCAATCATCATTCGTTGCCTACAAACAAGCACAGACATAGTGGCAGCAAGAATTTGAGTGCAAGTAATCATATTCAAGAAAACAGAGTACTAGAAACAGAGCAAGGGTGTATTCTCATCAGGTTGATTTTGTACTATGGGACTGCTCCGCTCCGCACTGCCGACACCACGGAGTCAGAGCGGTCGCTGCCGTTTCGAAGTAGAGAAAATTCAAACAAATTCTTAAATTTGCGGAACTTGGCTAACAACACATGCAATCATCATTCTTTGATTACAAGCAAGCACAATCATACTGGTAGGAACAACCTTAAAGCAATAAACCATCTCTAGAAAAACAGATTACTAGAGAAACAAAGTAAGTCTGTAATCAAAAGTCAAAACTGAAGGTCTTCTGATGAGGTTGATCAGCCATTCCATTCCACGGTGTTCCCCAAGAACCGATTTTTCATCTGGGCCAACAATCGCAACTTGTGAACTCCTTCGGAAAATGGCATTCCAGTTTGCTACTCCCCACCGTCACATTGAAGCCCCAAAATCAATGTGTTCCTCTTCCATTCACAATGGTGAAATGTCAAGATTCCTCTCAGCTTCACCTTTGCACCATATCAGAGGTGCCAGCCAGCTGAGAACTTGGCAGCTTAAGTTTTTTTTAGAAAAGGAGGAAGACCCCCGGCTTCTGCATCTGGGCGATGCATACAGCCATTTTATTAATTATTAACACAAGACCTTATAAAGTCATACAATAATAAGACTAAAGTCATCGTCTTAGCAACATCTGTCGCTACTCCTATCCAGATGATGAAGGGGCGCTGATAGTCTGGGCCTAATACCAAACAGACCTCGCAGCCAAACCTAACATCTAAGACCCGAGGTCCCAACCAGGACGCCTGCCGGGTATGGGCACCCACCAGCCCGACGTGCTCCTCAACCAGGACGCCTGCCGGGTATGAGGCCGTCGCAGCCACCTGCCACCAATCCATCTTCAGTGTTGTACTGCTGCATGTATCTTGCCCGGTCTAGCTGCCACCACGACGCCAGACAGCGTCGACCTCCTGCGCGAGTCCATCATCGCACATCAGATGCCTAATCTCCAGGGCGCCATGCCATCGAGATCCGACATCATCAATGTGTATGATGAAGCACCGCTCCTCCTCTTGTCACCTCCAGCCATCACTTGCTCCTAAACGATGCCCCCATGAGGGAAAGCGATACTAAGAACGCCATCATCGTCTAATCCAGGAGTCCCAGATCTAGGGTTTCCCCCAGAGCAGGTTCATGAAACTGTGAGAGTTTAAATGAGGAAACATGATCACAAATTACAGATGAAAAATGCTGCTCACAAAATAAACCTATGGATGTCGTTTGCCGCCGCGTGGCCTTTTGCTGATAAACTGTAATTGGGAAAGCGAAACCGATGAAAATCGCAATTTAATTGCATACATAGGTTTGTTTGACTGCTAGTACAATTCTTGTAACATAGGTAGAGGCTACAAGAAGTAGCGACTGTGCATTTTATAAGTGTTGGTCATGCTCAGAGCGAGAAATGTTTGAGCACATTAGCTATCCACCAATTAATTTTATGACTAAATCTTGGAGTCTGTGTGGTACTGGATCCTTTATTTCCCTTTCTCTAGATAGGTTTTGCTACGAATGTATGCTCTGCTCCATTGTCCCCAACTAAGCTTGGCATGCACACTCAATACTGAATATCAGTTGTTGTGGGAGATGGTGCATTTGGATTTTTGTTTTAAGATCCAGAAAATCGCTGGCTTCAATTAGATTTAGCAGAAAGCAGCGGAAGAACAATATGGGGAGGATCTGAAGATCAAAGAAAAAGAAAAAAGGCAACCCTATTGGCTGCAGAACGCCATCCACCCACAGCAAGACAACCCAGCTCCAACTCCAATGGAGAACTATGGAGAACAAACCAAGGTTGGCGTCACGGAAGGTCACCGAACGAACCGCTCCTGGCCGTCATTGTACACCACCAGTGCCCCGCACCACAGCTTCGACTTCACAATAACAAGCAGCCGAGGCAATCTTACGAACACGTCAGAGAAGAGCCGACTACCACGACCAATGTCACGCCTCCGACGATGCTCACCACCGTCATTGTTGCCACAGAAGTCTAGCCGCCCTCATTGTCGGACGGACACAACCAAGCAGCACAAGCCATCCCCATCCACCACTGGTCCCTCTGGCCGGGAAGGAGCTCCTGGAACGATGCCCCAAGAGGTGCGACACATGTGCCATCATCGTCTGATCCCAGGGGATCATGGGTTTCCCCCGAGCATCCTTGTGTAGTGGAGGGAGCAGGAACGCCTCAGCGACGCCTTTAAGAAGGAAGCGGTGCCCGCAAGTGTTGTCGTTGCCTGCCCCGGCCCCAAAACGGACATCAAGGTCTTCACCCGATGCTATACATCCACTGTTGGCCCAGACCCGACACCGAGTATTTTCCGGCGACGGCAACGACCGACGACGAACGACGATGAAGCGAACCAACACTGACGAACTCAACGAAGTGCTTTACGGCGAGTTGCACCATAGACCGTAGTACAAAGCTAGCTTCCAATATCTCCAACACGTACTTAGTGCACAATAGCTACAGCCGATCAATACGATCTACAAGCTAACTAGCTCACAACGCACACATGTACACTTAGGATTCGATTGGATTGCCACGGGCACGTCTCGTGCCCGGTGATTACTTTATTGCTTTGATCAACTCACGATACGTTAGATTACAGGGGCTGGTCCATATATATACTAGGCTAACCTAGCTACGTACATGACCGAGTTGGCCAGGAATACTAATCCTAGTTGGACTAGGAATCCTACCAAACCACCATGTACACATGTCGTGTACTACTAATTCGTGTTTAAGTCTAACATTCACCCCCCTAAACATGATGTGGTCACATCACAGATCGGATGCCAATCCTTTTTTGCATCTTCGAGAACTTCTCTCGGTCCAAAGTCTTGGTCAGCATATCCGCCAGTTGATCATCGGTGCAAATATAGTTGACCTTCATCTTACCTTCTTCGGCGCAATCCTTTATGTAATGATACATCGTATCAATGTGCCTGCTCCTGTTATGCCGCACTGGATCCTCGCGTAGAAAAGTTATAGACTCACTGTCACTGAACACCACTTGTTCCGGATCTCGATTCATGAGATCACTGTGTAGCCTCCCTAGCCACACACCTTGACACTCTGATTCACTTGAAGTCCATGTCACCACTTTCTGTCTTTGTGATAGCCAGCTTACTATGCTTCCATCAAGGAAATATGCCACGTCCGAGGTACTCTTACGGTCATCGACAATCCCTTCCTTGTGACTACCACTATAGCCGAGTAGTTTCACCATCTCCTTCTTGTTCAGCTCAAGACGAGGTTTCATTGAAGCGATAGTGTGATTGCAATCTTTCATGCCACGGCTTTCAAGTACCTTTCTTGCATATGCCTCCTGGCATAGTGTGATCCCCTCCAGCTTTTGATGTACCTCCGTTCCGAGGTTGCAACTCAAAAGGCCTAGATCATCCATCTTGAAAAGCTCCTTCATCTGTAGCTTGAACTTTGCAATCACCTCTACATCTGCTCCAGTTATCAACAGGTCGTCGATGTAGATGCCAACTAGTAGACGATCCCTTCCTTCACCTCTCTTGTACATTGCATGCTCTAGTGGGGCTTTCTCAAATCCAAGAGAAATCAAAGTCCGATCAAGTTTGATGCTCCATGCCCGAGAGCCTTGCCGTAGCCCGTACAAGACTTTGTGTAGCTTTAGTACCTTGTGTTCCTCTCCCTCTCTGATGAATCCCGGTGGTTGATTCACATACACATCTCCTTCTAACTCTCCATTCAAAAACACCGATTTTACATCCATGTGATGTATCTTCCATGCTTCCTGAACCGCGAGAGCGATGAGTAATTCCACCGATTCCGTCTTTGCAACGGGAACGAACACTTCTTCGAAGTCCACACCTTTCTCTTGCACGTACTCTTTGGCCACTAGCCTTGCTTTGTGCTTCACGGAACCTTTGACATCTCTCTTGATCGTAAATTCCCACTTGAGATCCATGACTTTTTCATTGTTGGGAAGATCCATAAGCTCCCATGCATTGTTATCGTGGATCGACCTCAACTCCTCTTCCATAGCATGACGCCAACACTCCTTCGTGTTTGCATCCTCAAAATTCGCCGGTTCCTCGGCGCTTGTTAGACACTGCCACCCACTCCTTTTCACCTTTACCGGGTCAAGCATCCGAAGAGTTTTCTCCGAATAGGGGTGCAACACCGGTTGAAGCAAGACGGATGTAGATGATAATGTCCTTTCCTCCAGTACTGTCGGAGGCGATGTTGCTTGCGTGGCTCCTTGTACCTTCAGGAGTGACGCGTTTCCGTTTGCTTCGCTCACTGCATTTGGCGAAGCTTCTGTTCCAGTAGCAGAATCTGTTAAAGTCGCACTTTGGGGACAACCACATGGGCTTCGGCTTTGTTCTAGCCGAACTGGGCTGCCAGTTGAGCTGCTATTACTGCCTCCAACTCCAGCCCGTGTGCATTGGACTTCTGGAACTGATCCATGTGATGGGCCTAAGCCAACACGTACTAGCCCCAGCCCTCCTGGCACGTCTCCTTGAGCGCCCCTGCATGGCCTTCCCATCGCAGCTGAAGCTTGGATATGTAGTGCAGCACATGAGTCGCACCCGACTTTGGTTTCCGGGCCACTTGTGCAGGTTCCCATGGCCAGTACTTCCGGCTTGCGAAGCAAAGCACCAGACCGAGCGTTGGCATTGCTTTCGCCTTCGAGCTCGGTTCCTTCTTCTGCTGCGTTGCCTGCTTCTTCTTCTGTGTCTGTCTTTGCTGCACACATGTCTATCTCAACAACACCAACATACTGTGATTCGTGGACTTCAGGCACCACGTACGCCGTTTTATCTCGTGGACGCGTCGCACAAAGACTGTTCCTCCATGGCCGAGCACACGCGGCAATCGCTGCATCCGCTCCAGCGAAGTTAGCACTTATACCTGTAACATCGACATAACTTTCGGAATCACCCCCCGCATCCGTAGCTTCGACACGAGTTTCCGAACCACGATTTTGAGAGCGAACTTTTTCTTCACAGAGCTCGACAATTTCTTTAGCCGACGCTTTGAAGAACTAGATCCTCCTCATCCACGAGTTCACACATCAACATCATGTCACCTTCATCACCTTGCTGGGCCATGAGCGCCTTCTCCTTCGGGGGATTCTTGCACTCCGACTTGAAGTGCCCGAGCAGATTACAGTTGTGGCAGCGGATCTTCCTCTTGTCGAACTTTTTCTTCCTTGGCTTCTCCGACTCTTCGTCGGTATCCTTTGCGGGACGGTACTTTCCGCCGCTACGAGATGCCTTATCGAAATTGTTCTCCTTGGAAACCATTACCTGCCACTGAGCACGTGTAAGCATCAGGTACTCATCCTGATTTGCGTCACCGTAACTCAGTTTCATCCGCTCATCATGGGCCTTGAAGCGACCAACCAGATCATCCAAAGTGAGAGTCTTGAGATCAACACATTGCTCGATCGCTGACACAATCGGCATGTAGCGCGGTGGAGCGGCACGTAGAAAATACCGGACCACGGAGATGTCCTCTAACTTCTCTCCGAGACCGCGAATCCCGTTCACCATGGAAGCAACCCTCGCTGCGAAGGCGTCCACCGTCTCGTCTTCTCCCATCCTCAGATTCTCGTAACTTTTCAGCAAAGTTTGCAAATTCGCCTCGCGCTGCCGAAAGTGCCCTAGATGGAATGTCTTGGCGTGTCCCACGCCTCCTTCGCTGATGTCTTCGAGATTAGATGCTGCTGCACGCCCACCGGCATCACCGAGCAGATGGCCGTGATAGCTGGCGATCCTTCCGATACAAGGCACCACCCTTCAGGTACTCCTCACCGGGGTCGACGGCTTCCCAGAGCTCATTGGCCTCGAGCGCCCACTCCATCATGGTCGCCCACACCACGAAGTTCCCACGGTCGAATCGTGGATACTCCGATCTCACCGGAGCAGCAATTACTTTAGCCACACCGGAGTACTCCGTCAGCTGCTTGTTCTTCTCGTCATCTAACATGACCTCCCGTTACTAGGAGAGCAATCTTGCTCTAGATACCAATTTCCACCACCACCCCGAGCATGCAAGCAAATATAGCTAAGAGCATGCATGCAGCCAATTAAATTGCTGCAATCAATTAAGCTGGATGGAGGTGGTATATGAATTTTGGAGAAGATGTGTTTCCGTATGCCTCCCATCCATATTTCTCAACAAATTACATTGATCCAACCCATCACAATTCACACTACAATGTCCCTCTCTAGCGCCACTGACTTTGTTCGTGTTTGTTTGGCTGCTAGTACTATCCTTATAACATAGGTAGAGGCTACAAGAAGTACCGACTCTGCTGTTTTATAAGTGTTGGATATGTTGAGAGCAAGAAATGTTGTTGAACACATTAGCTATCCATCAATTAATTTTATGACCAAATATTGAAGTCTGCATTGTACCCGAAGCATTATTTCCCTTTCTCCAAAGAGGTTTGGCTACACTTGCGTGCTCTGCTCCGTTGCCCCAGCTAACCTTGGCATGCACACTCAATACTAAATATCAATTCTTGTTGGAGATGGTGCATTTGGATCTTGTACAAAATAACAGATCCATGCTTCCATTAGAACCTCGCATGCCATTTGGATTTAGTGGAAGGAGTGAAATTCTTGGATATCCAAGATCCCGCCGCCTCCAGCCCCTTGCAACGGCCATCAAGATTCCAAATGAGGTGGCACCCCTGATTCTTGCAAGAGAGTAGCATAGTGCTAGCTTTCTTCTGCAGACACTTTTCCACTTTTGATCCTTGTTAGGTTGTAAAACTTTTCCCTACTACAATGAATGCCAGAGCTTTGACTTGTTTGGCAAATTAACTCCAAACAAAAATAGCATGCCATATCCTACCAAAGAAGCTAGAGTCTTGTTCCATGCTACTTAGGGAACATTTGTAGTTTGCATTGGTGGCAAGATGTAGGGCGTGGAAAACACAAATATCCATTTCTGCAATCTACCACATCTGATCTCGGTGAACAGTTAAATAAAAAAATGCTAGAAAATTAAAAAAACTCTAATTTTTCTTAAGCCTGAAAGAAGTTTGAGTGTGTGATGTCCATGCCAATTTTCATTGTGTTCGTACATCTGAGTTACTCTCAGGAAAAAAATCAGTCTGAATAGTGCATGATCAATAAACTTTTTCACAGACCCCAATTTCTGAGATCATAAAAAATGGACCAATCAAGGCTAGTAGACAGCAAGATGAAGAAAATCGACCTACGGCAAACGGGCGACCATACATACAACGACAGTGGCGAGCATGCGTACAGCCACAACCGAGCGAGCGAAACCCGTTTGATGGCCCGGCCCCCATGCGGCATTGCTAAACGCGAAAGCTATATCTGCCTTGTAGGCGAGATATAGCTTCTAGTGCTCACCTACAGCGACTCGGCTTTCTCTATCAACCCGACTCACCCCTTAAGCCCGGTGGCTGACACATTGATTCCGGCCACCAAAACGGCGGCCTGAAACGAGGTAATAATCCCCATCCGTGAGGTGAAAATGGGTGGCAATCTCGGGGTTGAGGAGCCAGAAAGGTAAAAATTGATCCAATTTTTAGAATCTGAAATTCCTCTTCTCCTACACCCCCACCCACGGTAACTCAGGAGCAGAGCCACACCACTAATGTGGCCTGCAGCGGGTCATGACTCCCAATTGCAGCAATCATAGGGTTTCATGAGAGTAAAATAGGTTGCAATCTACGGGTTGACGAGGCAGAGAGGAAAATACCGAGCCATTTTTACGTAGTGAAATTTCTCTTATTGCCTTTTCAATTTACCCACCTTGTAGTACACTATCCCTGATTTGTACCACCGCCTCCATGACCTTTGCAATTACCTTACCGTCACCGCTACATACCCTCCTCAGAAATACGTGGAATAAACTTCTTTTTACATCTTATTAATTCTTCCATTCAGGTTTAAACGGCCCATGAGCCACGGTAAGCCGTTTTAATTTACAGGGCCGTGATAATTACATCAGAAAAATTTCTCCTTGATTTTGCAATAGTTTGCTGCGTCAATTACGACTGGCAGCATGCAAGCACTAAATTGGCCAATATGTCAAACAATGCATTCAACCTGTTACAACTGAAAGCACGAATGCAGCAAATTAAATAGCTGCAATCAATGATTCCCCGCATTTATAATTGTTAGTCATGCTTAGACCGAGAAATGTTGGTGAGCACATTAGCTATCCATCTATTAATTATTTTACCAAATCTTGGAGTCACGTCATCCCCAAACCTTTTATTTCTCTTGCTCCAAAGATGTTTCCTTACACTTGTGTGCTCTGCTCTGTTGTCCCTAGCTAACCTTGCCATGTACACTCAATACTGAATATCAATTCTTGTGGTAGATGTGCATTTGAATCTAGTACAAAATAGCAAAGCCATGCTCCCATTATAACCTCACACATCATCTGGATTTTGAGGAAGAAGTGAAATTTTTGGATACCCAATATCCCACCCCCCCCCCCCCCCCCTTGCAACGGCCTTTAAGATTGCAAATGAGGTGTGGTATCTTTCTTCTAGAAAGACTTAACGACTTTTGATCTTTATTAGGTTGTACTCCCTCCGTCCCATAATATAAGAGCGTTTTGGGGATGGAGGGAGTAAAACTTTTCCCTACTGCAATGAGTGGCAAAGTTTTGGCTCGTTTGGCAAACTAACTCCAAACTAAACTAGCATTTCATGTCTTACGAAGAAGTTAAGAGTCTTGTTCCATGCTAGTTGGGGAATATTTGTAGTTTGTATTTGTGGTGAGATGGAAGGCATGGAACACACAAATATCCATTTCTACACTCGAGCTCATCTGATCTTGGTCAACAGTAAAAAGAAGACTAGAATTTTTTTTACTTTTGATTTTGTTGCATGGAAGATGTTTGAGTGTGTATGGCCGGTGCCAATTTTCAACACGTTTGGACATTTGAGTAGCTCTCAGAAAAAAGATCAGTCTGAATAGTACATGAACAGTAAACTTTTTCACGGACCCCAATTATTTTCTAAGAGCTACTCAGATGTCCGAACGCACTGAAAATTGGCACATACATCACACACTCAAACATCTTCCATGAAAAAAAAATCAGTTTCTCTTTGAATTTATAGCAGTGCAGAAAATATTTATAGAATAAACATAATTTGTTCAAAAGGCACTGAATAAAAAAAGTCCCGAACATAAAATGGCCCACGGAAGCCCATTAGACAAATAGCCTACCATAGAAAGACCAAAAACCAAAACATTATTATCTGGGCCAGGACTACCTAGGCCGTTGCCCATGGCCAGATTTGGTCCGTTTAGCTCCAGAAGGACCGTCCGTGTCTCTGCTCCAGCGCCAGCTGTTGGATCACAATTTGTCTCAAAAAGAATGTGGGATCACAATCCCCCAAAAAAACTGTTGGATCACAATCCACTAAAAAAGCTGTGGGATCACAATCGAACGGCTCCGGATGCCTCGCAGAAGAACAAAATCAGCAGCCGGTGCCCGAAACCTTTGTCTCTCCCCCGACTTATATGCTCCCGACGAGATCGGCAATTCCATCCATGGCATCTCCGTGGCTGCGTTCGGCGAAGAAGCGTGTGATAGACCAAGTCTTGCCCGCTCCTCGGTCGACCATGGCTGCCGGCGACGCGTGCATGGCCTCCGGTGATGAGGTTGGGGAGGCGAGCGGCGGTCAGTCTCCTCATATTTAGAAGGCTTCTGGTCTTTGTCTTAGTCAGTCTGCTGATTGCTCAATTTAGCATGCAGGTTCGTGAAACTATACACTGTTGAAATGGGGAAACATGGTCACAAATTACAGATGAAAAATACTGCTCCCAAAATAAACCTATGGGTTTCATATGCGACCGCGTGGCCTTTTGTTGTCAAACTATAATTGGCAAAGGAAAACCGATAAGAATCACAAACTTAATGGCGTATATAGCAGGCGCGTAATTTCACCAACTCATATTTTGCGGAAAATGGATGAAAGCAGATGCATCGTCATTCTTCATTTACAAACAAGCACAGACACAGTGGCAGCAAGAATTTGAGAGCATCTAATCATCTTCAAGAAAACAGAGTACTAGGAACATAGTACTATGGGACTGCTCTGCTCCACATTGCCGGCTCCATGGAGTCGGAGCGTTTGCTGCCGTTCGGAGTGCAGAGAATTCAAACAAATTCTTAAATTTGCGGAACATGGATAACAACATATGCAGTCCTCATTCTTTGATTACAAACAAGCACAAGCATAGTGGCAGCAGCAAACAGAGAGGAAGTAAACTTCTCTGGAAAAACAGAGTAAGTGCTAGAAAATAAAGTAAGTCTGTATTCAAAATTGCAGGTCTTCTCATCAGGTTGGTCAGAATCGATTTTTCATCTGGGCTAACGGTTGCAACTTCTAAACACCTCCTGAGTAGCGGTGCAGCTTGCTACTCCCCTCCATAACACTGAAGCCCCGAGACCACAATGCGCTCCTCTTACATTCGCAGTGGAGAAATGTTAAGATCCCTCTCAGCTTCACATTGCACCATATCAAAGGCCACCACCCAGCAGACAACTTGGAGAGCTGAACGTGATGGCTAATTGCAGCATGACAGTACCTATATGCAGCTTAAGAAGCAGCAGCATCTCACGAACTGAGATAAAATACGGAGCATTAGTTAGTACATTTCATAACCTGATGCATGGTCGCAAGCTGAAAATGATACCATGACAACAACAAAAAGGAGTTGTAAATGAACTGACCAGTTATTGGTGTGATCACAGTTCATACATTAGAACATTCTCATCAGTTGAAGAAGGATGCACCACGCTCAGAGCTCATCTGTCAGAGTTCTCCAGCTCCTCCTAGATATCAAGATTTATTACACTGTGCAATGCAACAAAGTGGATTATTAGAAATAAATGCTTAACGAAAAAGCGAATCAGAAGAGCACGACAAAGTTTACAGTATAAGTTAGTCCTTACATGTCTAGCAGAAAAGGGAAATGAACGGCTGTATCGTCACCAGCAACTAGGGCAAACGAGCAACACCTCCTGTATAGAGACACAAACATCGTCAGAAACTTAAACTGAATCAACTAATCAAAGCATTCAACCATGGTGTCCCAGGTAAGGTGCCTGGCGACCTGAGCGTAAGGCAGTACAGGCCAGCATGTAGCGGGGTTCGTTCGAGATGAGCAAAGAATCGAACAATGGACCGAAGAAGAGATCGATCATCAACTACAACTAGACAGTCATCCTCAGCGCAGATCATCTTTGCTGTTATAGTAGGCAAGAAAGCAGAAGAGTAGAGAAATGGATTGTAAGAGTATATCAGTTGGTAGCTGCATGCAGGCGTATACAGTGAGCTGAGTAAACATCAGACCAATTTAAGGATCCACCTTGCATTTTTGTAGGCAGTGGGCTGATTGGGGAATGCAGGTTGCGTCTCTTCATGATTCATGAGTTGATTGATAATGCCATCTTCCAGACCAGGTTGAGAAAGATGGGCGCATATATAACTGAGCCGAAGAGGTGATGGCAAGATTACACGAGAGTAGAGTGGTACGTCAAGTTCCTGTCAAAAATACTTGATAAGCCAAAAAAAAACTATTTACCAGTATTGTGGATTGAAAGAAACAAGAGGGATGTTCGATCTGTACCGGGAGCTGTAGGGGCGGCTTCAATGGAGCTGAAGAAAGAAATGAGCAGCATCAGGGCATCGACCGGTCATCAAGCATAGTCGTCCTTGTCGTCAGAATTGCAGGAGCAGAAATCATCTTCGACTTCTTGTCTGTTAGATCAACAACAGAAGAGCATGAGTATGAGCATGCTCAGTTGTGTTAAGTCTATACAGGATATCATCAGTTCAGTTGATAATTATGTGTTGTAGCCAAAAAACACATAAGAAATCACGCTGAACAATGTAGCATGATACTATCTAAAAAAAGAGAAGGGGATGTTGCTTGCTTAACTGACCTGCTATTACGCTTTGGAGGAGGACTGTTGAGTGTCGAGCATGTGAAATCCCTCCTGGATCAGAGAGAAATCCCATGGTTTCCAGCTTCTCTTACAATGTCAGTATCCCTTGGCTGAGGAGCTCCCTACTTACTTCTCATGTAGCCTTATGTCAGGGTCTTGGCAGCTGCTGCAACATCAAAATAAGGGACATCATCAGTTCAGTTGATACTTATCTGCTACTACTGCTGAAGGAAAGAGAAAATGGCTACTGACCTGTCGCCCGTCGTCAAGGCCACCACCTGCGAGGAGGAACTCTCCCCCGCTGGATGGAGAGATGATGATTCCTCCACCTCCGTTGCTTCATCCACATGTACTGCAATAGTGGATCCTTGGACAATGTCACCCAGGTCGTGCAGGCTCCGTTCCTTCTGCACCCGCAGCACGGGATTGTTGGAGTGTGCGTCCACTTCACGTTGCAACATAGCAAGCCTGCCCACTTTATCATCCCATTTGTTACACAATCCCGGGTCCGCTATCATCAGCGTTTCCGACCCACATGCGTCAACCAGGCCCAACCGGAGAGCAACACCGACTTATGACAGGTCTTGGGCCCTCTCCCCTCAAAAGACTAGCCTGTTAGGAGGGGACACCCCCGCCCTTATAAGTCGTGTTATGTCTCCCCCCACAATCAATGTGGCACTAAACCCAACAATCTCCCCCTCACACATCGGTCATCCATGGGCCCGCTAACACTAGCGTTTTCAGCCCACCAACCATGACCGACCACCCGTGAGTCTACTGAGATTCATTCCGGGCACCTGGGCTCTGATACCAATTGTTAGAATAAATCCGAGGCACTCCGTCGATCTATCGAGGACCAAGCAATCACATGAGCACAATACCGAGATTTGTTAACGAGGTTCATCGATATGGCTACATCCTCGGGGCATGACTACGGGTGCTCCTCCCCATGACACCGTCACAATACCGCACCCCGGCCGCCTGGGCGCCGGCACATGCCGCCGGCTCCCCCGCGTACCCGTGCTATTATGTTGGCATAGGTTACATCGTGTGTCTACCCCTACTATATATGGGAGGCTTAGGATACAAGTGTCCTATTAGGACACAACTCCTATCATGTCTACACATAGTATGACTCCAAGTCCAACTTTAACCTAACTTGTACAATAATATTCGACACAACTCTAACAAACTCCACCTTGGTGAATATTCTCCACCATCTTGAATTCGTCCGTGCGTCAAACCTCCATGTACATTGGACTTGAGATACGTCATGAGCACCGCTGCTACTCCCAGACTCCATGTGACTCCACCTGCAAGTGTAGTCCCTTCTCGTCTTCTTCACAGTCAACCCTCGAGCAAAATTAAGTTCCTCATTACTCTACTTTGTGCTCCTAACTTCTGGAGAATCCGTTCAACACCATCACACACCGATCACTATCTGCGTGAAAATGAACAACTCGCATATTGGATGCCACATATAAGAGTTACCTGAACTCAATGCCACCGCTCTTTCTTGACCGTTTATCTGAAAATTGAAGGAATTTCACCATCGCCTTGTATCACCCTGAGTCAAATTCACAGCTGTCTCACCCTTTTGTCGGATAGTCTTTGACATGTCCCATAGCTATAGCACTCCGTCTCCTTTTGTAGTTGTCATCCGCACTTTGCCATGTGCACTGAACACCACAGAATATACGGCCATGTACTCTTTCTGTTTTGACAAATCCAAACTTTCCACCACTTTCTCAGATTCTCCATGGTCAACTCCTGTCCATCAACTAGCACCGATAAACCCAGTCACCAACTTGAATCCGGTACTCGTCAACACTGCTTCAGCACCCCCTGCACACTTTGTCTGACCACCAGTGCCTTGGTCTGTTGCTGTGTACCGCACGCCTCGTCGCTATCACCGCGTCAAGCCTCTGCTGTCCTGGTCGAGTTTCCCGGATAGCTAGCTCACACTGCCTCAACCCCCCACTTCAGAGAACCACCGATCATCACCGACCGATGCCGAGTATCACGTCTCCATCAGACCATTGGGCCCCAGTCCGATCCACGTGTCTCTCGCTATCCCGCTGAAATAGGCTCTCCGATATCTTACACCGTAGCCCCTCCATCAGCACAGAGCATAGTCATCCATCAGACTCCAGCTCCACCTTCAACATGACTGCATGTAGCTGGCCATGCTACCCTCGCGCCCTGTCGACTTCAAGCTCTCTTGTGTGCACTGTCTTGAATCAACCCTGCGCCATAGTCTGTCGAAGCCGCACAAGCCCTCAGGCCTGCACCGCGCGTTTCCACGCCCTAGAATTCGGCCACCATCAGCATCACGCTCTTATGTCGTCGTCGCTGAAATCATCGCCATTTTCTGCTTTGACCAACATCCCCGTCGATCCGCTAGACAGTCCAGTCCGACCCAGCCGAAATTATCCGATTACAACCATGCTCCACCCTGCATCGTGTCCGCCCCGCACATCTCCGTGCATTGCCTTGACGCCCTGTGTTTGCATTATCTTGTCACGACGCACTCCAGATTCCTCCCGAACCTTATACGCACGTCTTTGGTCCTTTGTCGTACACACTCTGAGCACTTCCGCAAACATGACCCACCAGAAAAAATCTCCATGCAAACTTGACCCCACGGATACTTTCTGCATAATTTTTCTTGTTGCCATTTGCTAGTAACTCCTGTGTACGCGTGGACCTCTAATCCAGAACCTGTCCCTTTTCATGGCAGCCTTCTGTGTCCCCTTAGCATAATAGGACCCAAAAAATACCTTTCTTGATTCCACGCCAATGCTCCTTGACATCATGCATGCACGTCAGGACTTCGTTCCTTTCCTTTTTGTAATAACAAATCTCCGGCTCAACAGTCAACTTAGCACCGATCCAATCCTGCCGTAGCATTGCCTGCACACGCCCGTGCCTGAGCCGCACCAGGCCTTTGCCTTGCACCCGAGCACCCGTGGCACCAGCTCTGCCTTGTACTCAGCCCGGTCGGCCTCTAGCAGCACACATACCTGCACTCATGGCACACACTAACGTACCTCTGCCTCGCTGCGCGGACGTCCCTCAGCGTCGGCCTGCAAGACCAGCTGCCACCTGGGCCTCTGCGCCTCGGCTCACTAGCACCGCACTGTCCTGGCTTCGCACGCACCTACATCGGCTCCACACCGCACCGCTGCCTCGCTGCTGCACAATCGATCTGTTGTAGCCTGCGTACACGGTACATCCACAACTCGCCGAGATCGCCACATCGCCTGGCTCCGTACATGGCCCAACTTGCGGCATCGCCAGCAGCGTACTCCGCGCCTCGTGCCTTGACCTGCCTCCGTGAATCGATCTGGCTCTCGCCTTCCGCGCCGTGCAGTCGCTTCCACGTCTGATCCGATCCCGCCGAGGAACACGCTGTAATGAGCGACAAGCCGCTTCAGCCGCGCATACTCTTCCTCTAAATCAACAAACCGCAGCCTCTGAATAACCTTGCTCATGATAAGTCGTGTTATGTCTTCCCCCACAACCAATGTAGGACTAAATCCAACAATCTCCCCTTCACACATCGGTCATCCATGGGTCTATGAGATTCATTCCGGCCCACCAACCATGATAAGTCGTAGTAACAAGGAACTTAATCTTGCTCGAGTGTTGACTGTGCTCAAGAAAAGAAGGGACTACAAGTTGCAGGTGGAGTCACGTGGAGTCTTTGGAGTAGCAGCGGTGCTCATGGAATAAGCTCAAGTCCAATGTACATGGAAGTTTGACGCATGGACAAATCCAGAGTGGTGGAGTATATTCGCCAAGGTGGAGTTTGTTGGAGTTGTGTCGAATATAGTGTACAAGATAGGTTACAGTTGGACTTGTAGTTGTATAGTGTTTAGATAGGATATGGAGTTGTGTCGAATATAGTGTACAAGATAGGTTACAGTTGGACTTGTAGTTGTATAGTGTTTAGATAGGATATGGAGTCGTGTCCTAGTAGGACACTTGTATCCTAGTTCTCTCATATATAGCGGGGGTAGATACACGATGTAACCTATGCCAACATAATAGCACGGACGCGCAAGGGGGAGCCGACAGCGTGTGTCGGCGCTCGGGTGGCCGGTGTGCGGTATTGTGATGGTGTCACGGGGAGAAGCGCCCATAGTCAGGCCCCGGGGATGTAGCCATGATGGTGAACCTCCTTAACAAATCTCGGTGTCGTGCTCGTGTGATTGCTTGGTCCTCGGATGATCGACGCTATGCCTCGGATTTATTCTAACAACCAAAACGATCGAGATGGAGTTGCGCAAACAGGATGGCAAAGCCATGTGTACTGGTCCAATCCATAAGTTATACTCAGGGCATGCAGACGAGCATATCACGCGTGCCTTGCATTTCGACTGGTTGCCAAGGCAATCTTCAATGTTGTGTCTTGGTATATCGAAAACATATCACGGACGCGCCGACAGGCATCAAATTAAAACTTGTATACTCAAATTTGTACATCAAATTAAGGCGGACATTAAATTTTTTCTCATTAATATTTGTATTTTTATATAAAAAATAAAACTAATATAGTCTACTCTTCGCCGCCCGTTGTCCGTGTTCCACGTCCCACTCTTCATCCGAAGTGGGCACGTCCATGTCCCACCTCCTACCCTTACTTCGTCTGGCCGTCAACATCGCTGGTGGAGGTGAGGTCGACGATAGACGTATCGGCCTCGTCCTCGCTGCAGCCCGATGCGAACGACGTCAAACTATTAATGTTGGCAGCGGTCGCCATAGCCTTTGTTGCCTCCGCGTCTGCCTTCGTCGTGATCTTCTTGAACAATCGGTCATGCTCTACTGCCTTGCCAATTGAATGATGCATCTTTGGCCTTGATGCTGCAGTGCTCGGTTACTTCTGCTCTGGTGAATGTGGCGCCTAAGCGGAGGCACGTTTGGAGCAGTGGCGCCAGATAGGATTTTAGGTGGGGTCGAGCAAGTGTACCCGTACATGGCATGAGTCTGAACGCCAGCAAACCTCCCTGGGATTGGTGCTGGTTTGCGGGATTTCGGACGCTTGGACACATCCCCGAACATTTGTGCCATGACATTGTGTGGCAAAAAAACATCCGGACACCACGGCCAAAACTTTAGGAGCGATTTGTGGTATAGCTTTGGAGGTGCCCCAAGTATGTTTTGTTTTCTATTCCTTTTTCTAATTACAATAGATTCCACAGTTTTGTCTTCTACAAGTCTTGTAGATAAGCAACATCAAATAACTTCTCCAACCGTTCTTTCAAAGAAAATTAAGAGCAGCTATAGCCGAACCTCTCAAAGCCCCGCCTACACGTAGAGACGATGGGCCGATTAGTGGCCGGTTGCGAAAATACGAGGCAACCTAAACCATCCCATACCCATCCAGGGGCAAAAATTCAGGACCAAAGTATATTGATTCTAAAAAATATAGCGTTAATGTCAAACAAACAATGTCATTTTTTTCTGGCAATTATAACATTGAAATAGCTACATTTTTTATTATTTTGGATGTATCACTCCTAAAACAGGCCCATCAAACCATCAAACGTCAGGGTTTGTAGTGATATCACTCCTAAAATGTATACATGTGGCTCTGCATTCTCATCAGTAGACTGGGTGGTTAAAACAAATGGCTTCAATAGTTAGTTCTTAGTGGCCCCTTCTTCCTCGTATATGCAATTCTAGACTTCTGGGTGGTACAAAAACAGGTATATCATTTGTGATTGAATCTAACTAGTACAGCCTCCACCCCAAATTACGTGTCTTAAAATTATCTAGATTATGGATGTATTCAACACTAAAACATGTTGTATGTAGATAAATCTAAAAAAGTAATTTGGTACGGAGGGGATAGTTTGTATACTCTATGTAAAATAATATAGAGTATCTATGTAGAATGAGCAATTTTAACATGCTCCCTCTTACCTCCTCTTTTCACATGAAAGATAAGAAGGTAAGAATTAATCGAGTCCGTTACTTAATGCAATAAACGGCTCAGATCTATTTCATACTCTTACCAATAATGCAAAAAGAGGAGGTAGGAAAGAGCATATAAAATAACTCACGTAGCGTATCTTAGGTTAAGATTAGACAGACCCACAAGACGTGCTGTGAGAGACGAGAGGCGGAGATGTTTGCCAATTAGTGGATGAGCATCTGATAAATTATACTCATACCCGCACATGGAACCCACACCTTCATCAGGCATCGCTAATGCTGATGGTCCGCCCGGTCATTGATTGGTCAGGATTTTTCAATTCAGATGGACACCTCAAACGGTCCTCAAACGCACGGACTGACCGATATTCCTCATATCAAGCCCAAATATAGGGCGGATATGGAGGCGCCTGGGCGCCCGGGCACGCCCGCCACAGACCCGCCCCATGCTGGCCCATCCGACCACACATATATTTGTCCTCATCCGCTTGCCAGAGCAAACCATAGCCACTTCACTCCACTCGCCTCCACTCCCCTCCGCCACCCCGAGCTCACCTCCGGCGGTCTCTGGTCCGGCCTTCTCCGGAATGGTAAGCAGCGGATCAGACTCCGACCAGTCCGGATCCGTCGACGGGAGTTTCATCCCGTGTGGGTTGCAGGACGCAACGACTGTCCGTATTGCATTCCACAGCTCCGAGGAGGACAACACCAGGCCGATGGATGGATCATACGCTGCGACGCCATACCGTCGGCTCACTGGGCGCTCCGGTCCTTTTATGCTAGATCCTCGCGGTCTTACCAGTCGGAACACCTCTCCTTCCGCATCACCGGTCGGGCAGACTATGAGTCCCACCGAGAACGGGCGACCCGCCGTGGGAAGGAGAGGATAAGGTCCGCCGAGGCCCATATCGCGGTGAAAATGACGGCGGCACGCGCGGCCGCAGAGGAGGAAGCCATCCGCGCCTGCATTGTCAAGAAACGGCAACGGAGGAACACGCGCACCCTTGCCCGAGAGCAGAATCTGGCGGTCCGTGCCATGGCCGGACTACCACCGATGGAGGAGACGGCGAACAATGACGGTGAGGATATATAGCTCCGGTGACGAGCATATCCGGCTTGATCCGTACTGTTTCTTCGACCGGTACTTCCGCGAGAAGGGCGCCTCGAAGGGGAAAGGGCAGCCGTGGATGAACTCCACCATAGCCAAACATGCCAAATTTTGATAGTCCAATGACATATTTAGTTAGTAGTAATGGAGTGTCCGAACGATGCATGTGCATCGACGTAGTTGCATGAGTTTGTATGAATTTAAAATATGATAATTGAGGTGTTCGGATGTAGATTGCATTATTTGAGAGGTGCCCGGGCGCGTTCATGGGCGTTTGAGGGACCCGATTTGTCAAATTTGGCTGTAGATGCTTTCCGGGCATGCAGACCAGCAAATCAAACCGATTATTGCACTTGGCCTGTGGGCTATCAATTTTGGGTTTGAGGTGAGGAGAGGGGAGGCCGTTTACTTGACTCTCCGGTCTCGTCTCTCCGCTGTTGGCGAAGTTATTGGTTCGCGCTGCATTGGCTTTCAATTCAGCCATCAGTGCTCAGTACTACCAAGCAGCTGCAAAACACTGTTCTCATTGGGCCTTGGGCATGGACAACGGGTGCTCCTGCTTCAGTCAGTCGGCCAGTCTACATCAAATTAAAACGTGTACCCAAATTTGTACATCAAATTAAAGTGGAAACTACATTTTTTTCATTAATATATTTGGACTTTTTACATAAAAAGTAAAACTAGCCTAGTCTACTCATTGCCGTCTGTTGTCCGTGCTCCACGTCATGTTCTTCGCCGGGCGTGGGCGCGTCCATGTCCCATCTCATACTCTTCCTTAGTCTGGCCTTATGTCGTCGATGGAGGTGAGGTCGATGATCAAGCAAGACGAGTCATCCTCGTCGTCTTTGCAGCCCGACCGAAACAAGATGAAGCTGCCGACGTTGGCAACATTCCTGTCTGTCATACCTGTGTTGCCTCCGCGTCTGCCTCCATCGTGATTTCCTCGAACAGGTGGGCGCGCTCTGCCTCGTTGATCCAGAGCAACTACAGCTCACAGTGGATGGCACATCAGTCGTGCATGGACTCGCACAGCACCAGCTGCTCATCCGCGATGTCCGGACTCTCCGCAACCATGGTCATCATCGCTTGCTTGCTGGCCGGCAATCTGGCTCTCTGCAAGCTGGTGCTCCTCAAGGAGTTGCATGTTGTACCCTTACTCCTCCCGCAACATCTCGAATGCGGAGGCCGGCAGCGCTGCTGCTCCTGCTCCTCCGCCATAACATTCTCTGAGTAGCCGTGCAGTTTTGCAAAGGAAAGAATAACAATTGTCCGCAACAATCTTTTCTAAGAGTAAAGTAGGCATCATGTACCTGCACGCCATTCACCATGCGTAAGAACAAATGGCTTGTTCGATAGGAAACAACACCAAATAAAATCCATCATGGGATGTTGCTCCAGGTTGAAAGTAGTCCTTTTAGAGCTTCCCAATGTACAATTCTCATCCTCTTGATCGAATCCTGAAGTTCAGAACTTGCTCACTTTCTTATCCATTTCCTCCTGGATGCTCATCATCATCATGAACCCACCATATTCATCATCCAAATCCGACAAACTCTTTTTGAATGAATTCATCAAGCTCCTTATTTTGAAACTCCTCATCTGACGCATCCGATGAATCCATTGTCTTGTCTACAAAAGAATAATAAAACAGCTCAAACATTTTTTTTGAGAATAAAGGGGGGGGGGGGGGGGGTCCCCACCTGAATATATTACTCAAACGGCTGCAGAAGCAGCAAGTACAGAATTACAGCGGCACGGTGCAACGTGCAGAGAGAAAGGAACGCCACGAGAAGACGTCCTCTTTGTCACCCAATTCGAGACGGTGTGACCACAGATCTAGGTCAGAGATCAGGTTCCTAATTGTTATTACAGAACGTTGATCGATTTTCCTAAACAGCATGTCATTACGTGCTGCCCAAATCTTGCAGAGTAGTGCGAGAAGGACGAAGAACCAAACATTCTTGGGTAGATGTTGGGGCAGCAGTGTATCCCAGAGCTCATTGAGGTCCTCGGACAAGGGCATTAAGCCTACTCGTTGCCAAATCCTATTGGCAAGAGGACAAGTGATAAAGAGGTGAGTGGAGTACTCCGGTGATGTAGCACAGCGAGGGCATAGGTTGGAGGAGATTATATGCTTATGGGCGAGGTTCGCAGCAGTGTTGAGGCGATTTTTGAAGAGAAGCCAAGCAAAAATCTTGATCTTACGAGGCACCTTGGTGCCCCAGATGAGGGGGGCAATGGGATCTGTGTCTGGCTTAGCCATGAGTGTGCTGTATGCTTGGTTGGTGGAGAAGTCATGCCCCTGGAGTAGGAACCGTTGATCTTCCTCAGTTGACGTCGTGAAGTCCTGCAAAACAGCCAAAAGTGAAGCCAACTCTTGTTCTGCTGTTAGAGAGAGACGATTACGGAGGTTGGCTTCGATATCGAAGCGCAAAATGTTAGCTACTTTAACCAGTTGTAGGGTGGAGTGCGGGAAGGTGGTGGCTAGGGGTTTTGGTGTGAGCCATGTATCCAACCAGAAGTATGTGTGTGTGCCACTGTTGGTGATAACAAAGGTGATTGGCTGGAGGGTTGGTATCTGTTGGGTTATTGTTCGGCACAGGAAGGAGGTTTGTGGGGCTGAAGAGACGAGGGCGTTTGGGTGTTGGAGGTCTAGCCAATCTAGCCAAGGTGACTGAACGGAGGAGAGTGCTTTGACGACAAACTTCATTAGGAGGCAGTTATTTTGAACGTGAAGGTTTTTGAGCCCTAAACCACCGAATTTTTTGGGGGAGCAAACATTTTTCCACGCAATCAGACACTGAGCACCCGAGCAGGCATCTTCACCAGCCCAGAAAAATGGCCTCCTTAGGGAGTCGATGACTTTGAGTGTCTTTTTTGGGATACAGAAGACAGTCATGAAGTATGTAAGGAGGGAGTCGAGGACTGTGGATATGAGGATGAGTCGATCTCCTTTGTCCATAAGTTTTGCACGCCAATCAGATAGTAATTTCCGAGATCTCCTTTGTCCAAACATTCTATTGAACACATAGAGGGTAAAGTGTATGATGGAGCAGAATTTAATGATGTGTCGTACGGGGCAACGAGGATGGCGGAGAGAGTTTTGTGTCTATGGTGGTTGCGCTGTGTGGTTAGGGCGACATGAGAACTAGGGGGGAGGCGGAGCTAGGGGAGGGTCGGGGTGGATGAGACAGAAGAGAGAAGAGGAAGAGGGCAGTCGGGCTAGGTTGGAGATGATTTACCGGGATTTGAGGTGGGTCTGGTGTGTCGGATCCAGCGTGGCGGGCGCGTCAGTGCCTCCCATATCCGCCCAGACATGGTCTAGGTAGGTTGCCAAACAACTGAGACATATTGGGTCAGTTTGAGAGAGCCGTTTGGGTGGCATTTTCATGACCGGTCACTGATCGGCTCCGTTCGTCCAGATGTATAGGGACGTTATGACGTGTCTGGCTGTATATGACGTTATGACATGTCATGCAGTAAAAATGCAGTGGGGCATCGGATAGAACAGTTCACCATAACTCATTCACTATTCTTCTTCCACTCAGCCAGTCGTCACATGCATGGTGCCGTCGTGCAGCTCTTGCCACTTGACGCAGATTGTCCTCCGACAATCCGACGCACAGTCCGTACTAGCACTGGGGATGAGGAATGCACGTGTCTCCGGAATTTCAAATGTTCATTGTGTATTTAGAAAATGTTCAATGTCTATCCGAAAAATGTTTAACATGTGTTCGGAAAAACATATTCAACATGTAACCAAAAATTGTTTAACGTATGTTCAAAAAAAATATTGAACTTGTATTCAAAAAATGTTAAACGTGTATCTCAGAAATATTTAACGTGTGTTCAGAAAATGTTCAACATGAATCTAAAAAATGTCAACATGGGTTTTGAAAAATGGTAACGAAAAAAATAAGAAAATGAGTAGGATAACAAAAAAGAAGTGAAAAACAAACAAAAAAAAATGTAAAAATACGTAATCAACAGAAAAGGAAAGAAACAAATTAAATAAAAAACACAAAAGTAGAAAATAAAAAGAGAAAAAAGAAAAATAGCGATAAAGAACAACAAAATTAAAATAAAAAATAAATGAAAAATAGAAAGTGAAAGGAAAACTAAAATCATAAAAAAACATACCGTTCAAGGCTAGTGGACAGCAAGATGAAGAAAATCGACCTACGGCAAAGGAGCGACCGTACATATATACAACCCCGAGGTGAGCATGCGAATACAGCCACAACCGAGCAAGTGGACCCCGTTTGATGGCTCGGCCCACTTGCAGCATTGCTAAAGGCGAAAGCTATATCTGCCTCGTAGTCACGATATAGCTCTCGCACTCTCCTACAGCGTCCGGGCTTCCTCTCTCAACCCAACTCACCCATTCTGCTCGGTGGCTGACACATTGATTCCAGCGACCAATACGGCAGCCTGAAGCGAGGTAATGCTCTCCGCCCATGAGATAAAAATGGGTTGCAGTCTCGGGGTTGAGGAGTCGGAGAGGCAAAAATTGATCCAGTTTTTAGAATGTGAAATTGCTCTTCTCCCCTTTCGAATTTCCGTATAGCTACGTAACCACTTTATACTAGAGCTAGTGTTTGTTAAATTGTACGGCCCCCTCCACTACTTCTCTGAATATCTCAATGTTGCCGCTACCTTTCCTCCTTCGGAACACGTTAACTACACCTACCATACGTCCCATATAAATTTTCAAGGTGATGTGTTTCCAAATGCCTCCCGTTCATATTTCTCCACTGATTGCATTGATCAAACCTATTGTATTTTTCCGCTGATCTCTCGATTCTGATCCTGGACTCCATATGTGTTCGCTCGGCTGCTAGTACTATCCTGATAACGTGAAGGCTATAGAAAGACCACAAAGAGTAGTGCGTCTTTTATGGACTGGTGAAGGTTGATGAGTACAATAGCTATATAGTCATTCTTTCATTTTTGGATTTTGCGTTGTACTTGAGCCTTAATTGCCCTTTCTTCGAAGATGGCTACGCATGTGTGCTTTGCCACCACTTCTCTAGCTCACATTGGCCTCTACACTCAAACCGAGTTGCCAAGCTTGTGGGAGACGATTATACAGTGAAAACCAAAACAATGGTCAATGTAATAGCGTCATATACCATCTGAGGGACACCATTAACGCTATAGTGAAAGCTAGGTATCTCGAGATAAAGTAGCAGGTCTCGCTCCCAACGGTTATCTACACTACTACTAGATGAGAACAAGCATGCGCATGGCACATGCATGCCATGGGGCTAATTTGCAGCCTGATTACTGGATCTAATCTACCAAGCATAATCCACTTGGTACTAACAGCAAGCGTGCCTGCTTCCTCGCAAGTCGCAAAAGCCAGCACTAGTAGTAAAAGTTGTGAGCAAGCAGATGATTAGAAAAACGTAGCAACGCAGCTTTTGGACGTGCGCATGCAGCGCGTTGGCAAAAGCAAATGGGGAACCACCGATGGGCACCAACAACCATCACTATCACTAGAGTCGCGGTTGCTGGGGCAGCGCGGGAGGGTTCGGGATGGTGGCACTGATCGATGTGACCCCGTTGTGCCTGAATCTGGATCCCATGTGGTGCTCTGTAGCAAGGAACCCTCGCACAGACCATAATTTTGTTTCCCCATTTTGGAACACCCAACACGGTGATATGTGATCATAATTTTTGTAAAATCTTATCAAATCTTTATCACAGCCTATAAGAGTATATCCTGATCTCATGTCATGTTTCATGTTTATCAGACTATATTTACATTTTTTTGAGAATTGAAAAACCAATAAACTCAATATTTGTGGTTGATTGTTGCAACTGAGATGTTTGATTTTTTTTTCATTTCGTGTATATGGCGTACAAAGTATCCTCAAGACCCTTATATGTTCTTTTTAACCATTTACGTGGACTATTGCATGTACTCGTAGCCCAAATTTGAATTGTATCGATTAAATGCTTAAAATGTTTCCCGGTAAAAAATGCTTAAAAGTAACTTAATGACTTAAATATAACAAACAAATCAGAAAAAAAATACCACAGCCAAACATGGACAATGCTATGGTATATGTTGAGTGTAGGAAAAGTTTCAAGGTCAAACGATGAAGCAGATACCAATTAAATCGTCAAACCTAGCCAGTCCTCCGCTCGGTCGCGTAGATGGTGTTGTGATCCTATGTTGCTAGACGGTTTCGCAATGTGGTACGGGAGGGGGGGGGGGGTCTTGGACCTTCAGACTACTCAGTAACGACGAGTATGTTCTGGCGACCAATTTTGATAGCACAGGTGAGGACAGTGAGCATTGGGATGGTGCGGGACTGCCGCGGTGTCCCGAAATGGGATTTGTGCAGTATGGGCAACCTTCCTCCCTCGCCAATCTTTGTTTCATGCATGACGACGACCTTCATTGTATCGAGAATTTAGTGGCGACTAGTACTTGTTGGGGCTTGACTGTTTGCTAGTGTGAGCATGGTTTCCACATGCATGGCATCTGACGTTAAGAGACACATGAAGCTGCTCAGATTGCAATAGATGTTGGTGAAAATACATTATGACTTCAATTTGGCGGTGATTCTCGAGTATGCGGTCTCGGGCTCCAGGGTGAAAACTATCAGTCTGACTCTTGTTGCTTATATCTGACAATAGATGTGTTTTTGTTTCATTATCTTGTCGAAGGCATTGCTTGGATTTGCTCAAACTTTATCTTCAGGGTGAAAACCCTGGGTCTGACTTTTGGTGGTTCGATTTGGTGATGACGGCCCTTGAGCCTCGTTCCTTTCATGGAGGCGTTACTAATGGCGGAACTTCCTCGTTGTCCTTGTGATTTCAATATATGGTTAGTGCAGAAGATCATTGTCGTAGTTCTTCGATCGTTGTTTTTATCGCTTTGAAGTTTTTTTCCTTTTTCTTACTCCTCCGCTTAGGCATAATTTCATCTTGTATGACTTTGCTCATTGTCAGCGTGATTCTTTGAGTGCATGTGTTGGTGTTGCTTGTGGGCATCCTAGTCATTCAAATATCGTGTGTGTGATCATTGTGTTTACATCCCCTTGATGCTTCATTTTAACTCAATAAAATCCACTCTTTTGTCGATGAAATGGCAGTTTTTTCTCATTCCATCACGGCCAGGATTTCTTTTTGCGGGTTAGAAACCTGTGAACAATGGGTCCTTTTTCAGGAAGAACGTTTGATCTATTCCTCATCTTTTATGGAGGTATAAGGTACCAGAAATAACAAAAAAAACATCCACATCCGTAGACCACCTAACAATGACTACAAGCACAAAAGCGGACCGAAGTAGCGTCACTATCATCGCCCTTCCCTCATTGGAGCCGGGAAAAACTTACCGTAGAAGACAGTCAAAAAGTCATCATGCAAAAGCCCCATATGACCAACGCACAAGAACAACAATTATCGTCGATGAAAATAAACGAAGAGTCTATTTGATAGTCATGGATGTTTAGGTTTGTTGCATTGCAAGGGGTGTTTGTGTAGAATGATAGAGAGAGAAGGATTGGCGGAATATGACATATGGTGTATTGTGCCAGTTTGGTTTATATTTAATGTTTTACTTTCGAAATGCTGATAACCACATTGTTTTAGTTGACATTTCGGTTGCCGATAAATCGGCTAAAATTAGCTAGAAAATATGGTATGAAAGAAAATTGACATAGCAGAAAGTTAGCAACTATTCATTCATATGTTAAATCTGTTAATAGGATTTTTTTGGCTAACATACACTTTAGTCACAGTCTATACATTATATGTCATGCTAAAATGAAATACCGTTCAGAATTCCTTCGTGCCACATCCTTTTACAAATATATACATGTTAGTACTGCAATCTCACCCACAATGTACAGAAAAATAAAATGACACTGCAGCAATAGCGGATATGGTCATTTGCAAGCACGATGGTTCATGTGCGGGTCTGTGTCAGGCAACATAGTCATGCAGTAAGCTTTGGCTGCATACGCATGCCACAATTGATTAATGAGTTAATTATAAACAACTTAATTACTAATGTGTACGGTCAGTGCTGTCTCTTGTCTTTTGTTGCTTTTTGCTTTTGCCTTTGCTTTTGTCAGGCTATTAGTTAATTTGCAGTTCATGGTTCTCCATAAGTCATAAGATGCATGTGAACAAGCAGTGGGAAGGTAAATTGAAGTGTGGACACTAACATGAGTACTTAAAACACTATTGATCAAGTGGCTGCACCAACCGCATGAGAAGATGCTGCGACCGGAACAAAATGAGCATTATGCATGAAAAGTGACACAACGGGACTTAATGATGCTCCCCACTATGCATGAAAAGCAAAATTGCATGTCATCACGTGCAGCTAGCGTTAAAGGTAACGGCACACGTTTTAGCAGGCTGGACGGTGCTGTGCTGATTAAAGAAAATACGTACTGTATACTGTACATGATCCTGGATTCAAGTGAGCTGTATGTGCATGCGGACCTTTTATCTAGATTGAGCTTCTAGTTAATCCGAGCGACCGAGTCCAGGTTTCGTTGATTCAGTATACTATACAAGAGCCATCACGACCTGTAGAGACGACTGATAGTGATAGGGTTAAACGGAAGTGTAGAAAAGAGAATTAACTGATCTACAAAAAACCGTGGGTGGTCTGGATGGAGCTGTTTGTACATATGATGTAATGATGTAACTATGTAAGCTTCTTCCTTATATATGAAATTACAGTAGGAGCCTCTCCTACTGTCCTTCCCATCAAAAAAAAAACAAAAAACCGTGGGAAGGACTTTTTCACGGGTACCCAATAATTAGTGATTCCGGTGGATCCTATTTAACGCTCGTAAGCGTTAAAATCTCGTGAATTCGCTGAAAGCGCTCCCAGTTGAGCCGGCCCACATAGGTTTCACTGCTTTTCCTCTTTTCTCTTTGTTTTCTCTTTCCTTTTTGTTTTTTTTTCTGTTTTAAAATGTTTGTTCTAAACAATAAAATATTGTTTGTACATACAAAACATGTTCATGCTTTTTTAAGTTCATATTTCTAAAAAATGTTTGCTTTTCAATATATGTTTAAATGTTTGAAAAAATTGTTCAGGCTGTCTAATGATGTTCACATTTTCAAGTTTTGTTTAATTTTGAAAATGAGTTCACAATTCTTAATTTTATCTGCATATGTCATAAAAATATTTAATGAGTATTTAAATATTGTTCAAAATATCACAAAAATGTTCAATGTGTATTTAAAATTTGTTTAGTGTATATTCGACAAATGTTTAATACATACTTAAATTATTCATTCTGTATTTTATAAAAATGTTCAATGTATATTTTTAAGTTTTCAATGAATATAGAAAAACTTTACCCAGGTGCATGTAGGTTCCGCTTGTGCAGGTTCCGGGGAAGGGTCCGACCACTTTGACTCAAAGTGGTCGGACCCTGCACAAGTAGGAACTAATCGTAACAAAGGTCCAAGGGCCCGCTAATGATTTTATTTACCCGCATCCTTCGAGTTGAAGATAAACAACTACATTCCTGATCTATAATAACCATACATGATTCCATGTTTTCTTCGTAAGGAATATGTTATGTACAACCAAACTAACTAAGTTTTAATGCAATGAACTCTAAAACGTGATACTCATTCTTTTCTATTGGGCATGTGGTTCCTTCTAAAGGTTTCTTGAAAACTCCATAGTTTATTTCCACTCTCCAATTTAATTGTCTCATAGTGTTAATCATATTTCCATGGTGCATAATTATTAGTTGGGAGATATGCAAAAGTTGCATTCCAAGTTCTAATATATTTTGAACTCCTGCTATATTAACACAGAAAGATCTTCAATTATTTCAAAATTCATGTTTTCAAAATCACTAGACCGTGCGCATGCACGGGTTGACGACTAGTGTAACTAATTGGCACATACAATAGGATTGTTGCATTGATCTCTAGTATGTTGTACAAGGTAGTCCAATCGGCTTGCTCAGAGTGGCATTTACATTGGTGAGAACTTTTGGCACCACCCTGGCAAATCATCAACCATGTAAAGCACTCATTTTGTTTCTTTTAACTCCGTGTATTATATTACATCTTTTAAAAGTCAAAGTTTATTAAGTTTGACTAAATTTATATTAAAAAATTCAACACCTACAATACAAATAAATATAATATTAAAATATATTACATGATAGATGTAATGATATTGATTTTGTCTTGTGAATGTTAAATTATTTTAGTAAACTTGGACAAACTTTGGATCGTTCGACTTCAGACAAACCTAATACGTCGAGTAAAACAAATAGAGGGAGTAACTCATTTTTTTTGAACTTACAAGCAATTAATATATTCTTCCCAACACATGTATCCATCAATCAACTATAGTTTATAGGCACATGTTTGCGACATTCATGAACGATTTTATTGCTATTAGAGAACATGGAAAACTTGCACCCGTTTATTGTAGACATAGTTCCTTTCTGTCCACGCCAAACACCCACATAATGAATATTCAAGATGATGCTCTTCAAGGCTTCAGCTTGATGGGTGGCCACCTGCAGATCCGGAAACTAAGGCAGAAGAAGACGGGTTTCTCGCATAAAACTAACTTATGTTGCATCCATATCCCAAAAACAAGCAAGAACGATGGATTCTACCTCCTCCATGTCATGATGGAGTTCACATCGGATCACCAAAAGCTTCGCATGACAAGCAGAAACGATGATCATATCCACGAGTGGGTAGAATCTCATGGAGAACACTAGTAGAAAAGGGGGCAAAGGTCCAGGCTGGGTCAGCCCATTAGTCCCGGTCCAGTCCAGAACCGGGACACATGGGGGCATTGGACCCGGTTCGTGAGCCCCGGGGGCCGGCCGGGCCACGTGGGCCATTGGTCCCGGTTCGTCTGGACCTTTTGGTCCCGGTTGATGGGACGAACCGGGACCAATGGGCCTCGCTCCTGGCCCACCACCATTGGTCCCGGTTGGTGGCTTGAACCGGGACCAAAGGCTGCCCTTTAGTCCCGGTTCATGCCACCAACCGGGACCAATGAGGTGCCTATATATACCCCTCGCCCGCGGGCAGAGCACTTCACTGCTCTGTTTTTCTGCCCGGCCGTTGGAGAGCTTTGTGGTGCTCTAGCTCACCTCCTATGCACACGAGGTGTTCGATGGAATGCCCGAGCCACACTACTTAACTTTCTCCTCTCCAAGCTCGACCTCCAAACTCCATTTTCCTCAATATTTGTATAGGTTTAGTGGTCTGTCACGTCCCGTCTCCGTCTTCACCGCCGTCGATCACCCGCGCCGATCTCATCGCCGGCACCACCGTGGTGAGCCTCTTGTTCTTATCTTCTTTCTGAAAGGAAAAATATTCTTACTTGTATGTTTAGATAGATACTTGTATTATTTTCTTACTTTTATTATTGCATCTTATATAGTGCGATGGTTTTGGTATCCGCCCCCGTCGGCCCTCGTCCTGTCTACGATTCGTATGTGGTATATAATATCTTTTCATAACTATTGGTTCATTTATTGTTTATGATTATGCCGACCAACGTGACATAGATTTTATTTATCTAGGAGGTTGTTGAACCGGAAATTCCAACCGACCCTATTGTCGAGAGGTTAAATTTAGTTGAAGAAGAAAACAATTTCTTGAAGTAAAAAAAAAGAAAAGTTGAGGAGGAGAAGATGATATTGGAGTTGCATGTTGCGGATGTCGTTGATGATCACAAGATCAAGATGGATGCAATGCGCTTGAAGATTAGAACGATTAGAAAATATGCCATTCATACCGAGGCTTGGTATCATTATGCCGTTGGATCAGTTGTTACCTTGGTTGCGATTATGATCGCATTTGTTTTCGCATTGAAATGTTTTACATAGTTTCAATGTATGATTTAATTAATTTAGATGCTCTGCAGAGCTTTATGTTGTTAGATGAGAACTATGTATTTACTTTGGTTTTAATTCAAATTTTAATTATTCAAATTTGAAAACTAATGGCACTAACAGAAAGTTCATAATTTTTCTAAAACTAATGGCACTAACAGAAAGTTTATAGTATTGCTGACCTTAAAGCAAAAAGAAATAAAAAATAAAGCAAAAAACAAAAGAAAATAAATAATGCAGAAAATAAAACAAAAAAACTGGAAAAAAATAAAATAGCAACAATAAGTATTTTGTTGTAAGTAAAAACAAAATAAAATAAATAAAGCAACAAAAAAAAGTGTTTTCAAATTTGAAAAGTAATGGCACGAACAGAAAGTTTATAATTTTTCTAAAACTAAAAGCAAAAAGAATTTAAAAATAAAGGAAAAAACAAAAAAAAATAATGCAAAAAACAAAACAAAAAAACTGGAAAATAAAAAAAACTGCCACCTATTGGGCCACCACGGCCTGAATACGACTAGAAACCCAACCTGGGCCAGGATTCAGGCCCGCAGAAGGCTCAATAGGCCCACAGGCAGCACAGCGTGAGATTAGGCCCGTAAGCCTGCATTTGAGAGGAGCTCGAGTGGGTAGCCGCAGTGGGGCTTATAAACCACTCCGAGCCCCTCTCAACTAGCGAGGTGGGACTAAACTTTTGGCAGCGGGCAGCGCAAGCCCTTTAGTCCCAGTTGGTGGCACCAACAGGGACTAAAGTGGGGCATTGGTCCCGGTTCGTGGCACCAACAGGTACCAATGCCCTCCTTTAGTCCCGGTTGGTGCCACCAACCGACCAAAGGCCGCTTCCCGCCCTTTGGGCTGCCGAAAATTGGCCTTTGGTCCCGGTTGGTGGCACCAACTGGGACCAAAGGTGCATTGGTCCCGGTTGGTGCCACGAACCGGGACCAAAGGCCTGGGTATATAAGTAGCACTTAGGAAAATTTGACGAACTCATCGCCAGTTGCCCCCCGGCCCGCCCGACGACGCCGAGCTCATTGACGCCGCCAGGCTGCCCAGAACGTCGTCTGCTGCCCCGATGCCGCCCGCCGCCCCTGCCGTCGCCGTCGCCCGTGCCTTGCCGTCGCCGTGGCCAGGCTAACGTCCCGAGCCTTCCTCGTCGCCGACGCCCCCTGCCCCACGCGCCACCGCCTCTGCCTCAGGCCGGCCCCGCCCCGCGTCGCGCCGACGCTGCCGCCGCCCGACGCCATCCCCCTTGCGCCACCACCTCTGCCTCGGGCCGGCCCCGACCTCGCGATGGCGCCGCCCATAGTGAGCCCCCCACCGACCTGCCCCTTGCCGCCACCGCGGCCCATAGCTAGTGATGCTTTTTTTTGCATATATATTGATGATATTGTTGGGGAACGTAGTAATTTCAAAAAAATTCCTACGCACACGCAAGATCATGGTGATGGTATAGCAACGAGAGGGGAGAGTGTTGTCCACGCACTCGTGAGACCGTAAGCGGAAGCGTTAGCACTGCTGCGGTTGATGTAGTCGTCGTATTCACGATCCGACCGATCCAAGCACCGAACGTCACGGCACCTCCGAGTTCTAGCACACGTTCAACTCGATGACGATCCCCGGACTCCGATCCAGCAAAGTGTCGGGGAAGAGTCCTGTCAGCACGACGGCGTGTTGACGATCTTGATGTTCTACCGTCGCAGGGCTTCGCCTAAGCACCGCTACAGTATTATCGAGGTGGACTATGGTGTAGGGGGCACCGCACACGGATAAGGAACGATCTTGAAGATCAACTTGTGTGTCCATGGGGGGCCCCCTGCCCCCGTATTTAAAGGAGTGGAGGAGGGGAGGGCCGGCCCTCTCTATGGCGCGCCCTAGGGGAGTCCTACTCCCATCGGGAGTAGGATTCCCCTTTTCCTAGTCCAACTAGGAACCCTTCCATGTAGTAGGAGTAGGAGAGAAGGAAAGGGAAGAGATAAGGAGAAGGAAGGAAGGGTGCGCCCCCCTCCCTAGTCCAATATATCGATCTTTACGTCTCGACCATTTCGAGACTCCTCGTCATGTCCCCGATCTCATCCGGGACTCCGAACTCCTTCGGTACATCAAAACTCATAAACTCATAATAAAACTGTCATCGTAACGTTAAGCGTGCAGACCCTACGGGTTCGAGAACTATGTAGACATGACCTAGAACTATTCTTGGTCAATAACCAATAGCGGAACCTGGATGCCCATATTGGTTCCTACATATTCTCTGAAGATCTTTATCGGTCAAACCGCATAACAACATCGTTGTTCCCTTTCTCATCGGTATGTTACTTGCCCGAGATTCGATCGTCGGTATCCAATACCTAGTTCAATCTCGTTACCGCAAGTCTCTTTACTCGCTCAGTAATACATCATCTCGCAACTAACTTATTAGTTGCAATGCTTGCAAGGCTTATATGATGTGTATTATCGAGAAGGCCAGAGATACCTCTCCGGCAATCGGAGTGACAAAACCTAATCTCGAAATACGCCAACCCAACATGTACCTTTGGAGACACCTGTAGTACTCCTTTATAATCACCCGATTACGTTGTGACGTTTGGTAGTACCAAAGTGTTCCTCCGTAAACGCGGGTTGCATAATCTCATAGTTACCGGAACATGTATAAGTCATGAAGAAAGCAATAGCAATATACTAAACGATCAAGTGCTAGGCTAACGGAATGGGTCATGTCAATCACATCATTCTCCTAATGATGTGATCCCATTAATCAAATAACAACACATGTCTATGGTTAGGAAACATAACCATCTTTGATTAATGAGCTAGTCAAGTAGAGGCATACTAGTGACTATATGTTTGTCTATGTATTCACACATGTATCATGTTTCCGGTTAATACAATTCTAGCATGAATAATAAACATTTATCATGAAATAAGGAAATAAATAATTACTTTATTATTGCCTCTAGAGCATATTTCCTTCAGTCTCCCACTTGCACTAGAGTCAGTAATCTAGTTCACATCATCATGTGATTCAACCTTAATATTCACATCTGTATGTGATTAACACCCATAGTTCACATCGTCATGTGACCAACACCCAAAGGGTTTACTTGAGTCAATAATCTAGTTCACATCGCTATGTGATTAACACCCAAAGAGTACTAATGTATGATCATGTTTTTCTCGTGAGAGAAGCTTAGTCAACGGGTCTGTCACATTCAGAGCCGTATGTATTTTGCAAATATTCTATGTCTACAATGCTCTGCACGGAGCTACTCTAGCTAATTGCTCCCACTTTCAATATGTATCCAGATAGAGATTTAGAGTCATCTGGATTAGTGTAAAAGCTTGCATCGATGTAACTCTTTACGACGGGCTCTTTTATCACCTCCATAATCGAGAAATATTTCCTTAGTCCTCACTAAGGATGTTCTTGACCAATGTCCAGTGGTCTACTCCTAGATCACTATTGTACTCCCTTGCCAAATTCAGAGCAAGGTATACAATAGGTCTGGTACATAGCATAGCATACTTTATAGAACCTATGGCTGAGGCATAGGGAATGACTTTCATTCTCTTTCTATCTTCTGCCGTGGTCGGGCTTTGAGTCTTACTCAATTTCACACCTTGTAACACAGGCAAGAACTCTTTCTTTGACTGTTCCATTTTGAACCTTTTCAAAATCTTGACAAGGTATGTACTTATTGAAAAACTTATCAAGCGTCTTGATCTATCTCAATAGATCTTGATGCTCAATATGTAAGCAGCTTCACCGAGGTCCTTCTTTGAAAAACTCCTTTCAAATACTCCTTTATGCTTTGCAGAATAATTCTACATTATTTCCGATCAACAATATGTCATTCACATATACTTATCGGAAATGCTGTAGTGCTCCCACTCACTTTCTTGTAAATACAGGCTTCTCCAAAAGTCTGTATAAAACCATATGCTTTGATCAACTCATCAAAGCGTATATTCCAACTCCGAGATGCTTGCACCAGTCCATTGATGGATCGCTGGAGCTTGCACATTTTGTTAGCTCCTTTAGGATTGACAAAAACTTCTGGTTGCATCATATACAACTCTTCTTTAATAAATCCATTAAAGAATGTAGTTTTGACATCCATTTGCCAGATTTCATAAAATGTGGCAATTGCTAACATGATTCGTACAGACTTAAGAATCGCTACAGTTGAGAAAATCTCATTGTAGTCAACACCTTGAACTTGTCGAAAACCTTTTTGTGACAACTCGAGCTTTGTAGATAGTAACACTACTATCAGTGTCCGTCTTCCTCTTGAAGATCCATTTATTTAACATGGCTTGCTGATCATCGAGCAAGTCAATCAAAGTCCATACTTTGTTCTCATACATGGATCCTATCTCAGATTTCATGGCCTCAAGCCATTTCGCTGAATCTGGGCTCATCATCGCTTCCTCATAGTCCGTAGGTTCATCATGGTCTAGTAACATGACTTCCGTAACACGATTACCGTACCACTCAGTGCGGATTTTACTCTGGAAGACCTACGAGGTTTGGTAGCAACTTGATCTGAAGTTTCATGATCATCATCATTAACTTCCTCACTAATTGGTGTAGGAATCACTGGAACTGATTTCTATGATGAACTACTTTCCAATAATGGAGAAGGTACAAATTACCTTATCAAGCTCTACTTTCCTCCCACTCACTTCTTTCGAGAGAAACTCCTTCTCTAGAAAGGATATATTCTCAAAGAACAAATTTGCCTTCAGATCTGTGATAGAAGGTGTACCCAACAATTTCGTTTGGGTATCTTATGAAGATGCACTTCTCCGATTTGGGTTCGAGCTTATCATTTTGAAACTTTTTAGCATAAGCATCGCTGCCCCAAACTTTAAGAAACGACAGCTTAGGTTTATTGCTAAACCATAGTTCATACGGTGTCGTCTCAACGGATTTAGATGGTGCCCTATTTAACGTGAATGCAACTGTCTCTAATGCATAACCCCAAAATTATATTGGTAAATCGGTAAGAGACATCATTGATCGCACCATATCAAATAAAGTGCGGTTATGAAGTTCGGACACACCGTTATGCTGTGGTGTTCCAGGTGGCATGAGTTTGTGAAACTATTCCACATTGTTTAACCGAAGGCCAAACTCGTAACTCAAATATTTTACTTCTGCGATCATATCGTAGAAAACTTTTATTTTCTTGTTACGATGGTTCTCCACTTCACTCTGAAATTCTTTGAACTTTTCAAATGTTTCAGACTTATGTTTCATCAAGCAGATATACCCATATCTGCTCAAATCATCTGTGAAGGTCAGAAAATAATGATACTTGTCGCGAGCCTTAATATTCATCGAACAACATACATCAGGATGTATGATTTCCAACAAATCTGTTGCTCGCTTCATTGTTCCGGAGAACGGAGTCTTAGTCATCTTGCCCATAAGGCATGGTTTGCAAGAATCAAGTGATTCATAATCAAGTGATTCCAAAATCCCATCAGCATGGAGTTTCTTCATGCGCTTTACACCAATATGACCTAAACGGCAGTGCCACAAATGAGTTGCACTATCATTATTAACTTTGCATCTTTTGGCATCAATATTATGAATATGTGTGTCACTACGATCGAGATCCAACAAACTATTTTTTATTGGGTGTATGACCATTGAAGGTTTTATTCATGTAAACAGAACAACAATTATTCTTTGACTTTAAATGAATAACCATATTACAATAAACATGATCAAATCATATTTATGCGCAACGCAATCGCCAAATAACATTTATTTAGGTTTAACACTAATCCCGAAAGTATAGGGAGTGTGCGATGATGATCATATCAATCCTGGAACTACTTCCAACACTCATCGTCACTTCCCCTTCAACTAGTTTCTGTTCATTCTGCAACTCCTGTTTCGAGTTACTACTCTTAGCAACTGAACCAGTATCAAATACCGAGGGGTTGCTACGAACACTAGTAAAATACACATCAATAATCTGTATATCAAATATACCTTTGTTCACTTTGCCATCCTTCTTATCCGCCAAATACTTGGGGTAGTTCCGCTTCAAAGGACCAGTTCCATTGCAGCAAAAGCACTTAGTCTCGTGGATTAGGTCCAGATTTGGGCTTCTTCACTCGAGCAGCAACTTGCTTGCCGTTCTTCTTGAAGTTCCCCTTCTTCCCTTTGCCCTTTTCCTTGAGACTAGTGGTCTTGTCAATCATCAACACTTGATGCTCTTTCTTGATTTCTACCTTCGTCGATTTCAACATCACGAAGAGCTCGGGAATCATTTTCGTCATCCCTTGCATACTATAGTTGATCACGAAGTTCTAGTAACTTAGTGATGGTGACTACAGAATTCTGTCAATCACTATCTTATCTGGAAGATTAACTCCCACTTGATTCAAGCGATTGAAGTACCCAGACAATCTGAGAACATGCTCACTAGTTGAGCGATTCTCCTCCATCTTTTAGCTATAGAACTTGTTGGAGACTTCATATCTCTCAACTCGGGTATTTTCTTGAAATATTAACTTCAACTCCTGGAACATCTCATATGGTCCATGACGCTCAAAACGTCTTTGAAGTCCCGATTCTAAGCCGTTAAGTATGGTGCACTAAACTATCAAGTAGTCATCATATTGAGCCAGCCAAACGTTCATAACGTCTGCATTTGCTCCTGCAATAGGTCTGTCACCTAGCGGTGCATTAAGGACATAATTCTTCTGTGCAGCAATGAGGATAAATCTCAGATCACGGATCCAATCCGCATCATTGCTACTAACATCTTTCAACACAGTTTTCTCTAGGAACATATCAAAATAAACATGTGAAAGCAACAACGCGAGCTATTGATCTACAACATAATTTGCAAAAATACTACCAGGACTAAGTTCATGATAAATTTAAGTTCAATTAATCATATTACTTAAGAACTCCCACTTAGACAGACATCTCTCTAGTCATCTAAGTGATCACGTGGTCCAAATCAACTAAACCATAACCGATCATCACGTGAGATGGAGTAGTTATCAATGGTGAACATCACTATGTTGATCATATCTACTATATGATTCACGCTCGACCTTTCGGTCTCCGTGTTCCGAGGCCATATCTGCATATGCTAGGCTCGTCAAGTTTAACCTGAGTATTCCGCGTGTGCAAAACTGGCTTGCACCCGTTGTAGATGGACGTAGAGCTTATCACACCCGATCATCACGTGGTGTCTGGGCACGACGAACTTTGGCAACAGTGCATACTCAGGGAGAACACTTCTTGATAATTAGTGAGAGATCATCTTAAAATGCTACCGTCAATCAAAGCAGAATAAGATGTATAACAGATAAACATCATATGCAATCAAAATATGTGACATGATATGGCCATGATCATCTTGCGCCTTTGATCTCCATCTCCAAAGTACTGTCATGATCTCTATCGTCACCGGCACGGCACCATGATCTTCATCATCTTGATCTATATCAATGTGTCGTCACATGGTCGTCTCGCCAACTATTGCTCTTGCAACTATTGCTATCGCATAGCGATAAAGTAAAGCAATTATTTGGCACTTGCATCTTATGCAACAAAGAGACAACCATAGGGCTTCTGCCAGTTGCCGATAACTTCAACAAAACATGATCATCTCATACAATAAAATATAGTATCACGTCTTGACCATATCACATCACAACATGCCCTGCAAAAACACGTTAGACGTCCTCTACTTTGTTGTTGCAAGTTTTACGTGGCTGCTACGGGCTGAGCAAGAACCGTTCTTACCTACGCATCAAAACCACAACGATAGTTCGTCAAGTTAGTGCTGTTTTAACCTTCGCAAGGACCGGGCGTAGCCACACTCGGTTCAACTAAAGTTGGAGAAACTGACACCCGCCAGCCACCTGTGTGCAAAGCACGTCGGTAGAACCAGTCTCGCGTAAGCGTACGCGTAATGTCGGTCCGGGCCGCTTCATCCAACAATACCGCCGAACCAAAGTATGACATGTTGGTAAGCAGTATGACTTGTATCGCCCACAACTCACTTGTGTTCTACTCGTGCATATAACATCAACGCATAAAACCTAGGCTCGGATGCCACTGTTGGGGAACGTAGTAATTTAAAAAAAAATCCTACGCACACGCAAGATCATGGTGATGGTATAGCAACGAGAGGGGAGAATGTTGTCCACGTACCCTCGTAGACCGTAAGCGGAAGCGTTAGCACAACGCGGTTGATGTAGTCGTACGTCTTCACGATCCGACCGATCCAAGCACCGAACATACGGCACCTCCGAGTTCAGCACACGTTCAACTCGATGACGATCCCCGGACTCCGATCCAGCAAAGTGTCGGGGATGAGTTCCGTCAGCACGACGGCGTGGTGACGATGTTGATGTTCTACCGTCGCAGGGCTTCGCCTAAGCACCGCTACAATATTATCGAGGTGGACTATGGTGGAGGGGGCACCGCTGCACGGCTAAGGAACGATCTTGAAGATCAACTTGTGTGTCCATGGGGTGCCCCCTGCCCCCGTATATAAAGGAGTGGAGGAGGGGAGGGCCGGCCCTCTCTATGGCGCGCCCTAGGGGAGTCCTACTCCCATCGGGAGTAGAATTCCCCTTTTCCTAGTCCAACTAGGAACCCTTCCATGTAGGAGTAGGAGAGAAGGAAAGGGAAGAGAGAAGGAGAAGGAAGGAAGGGTGCGCCCCCCCTCCCTAGTCCAATATATCGATCTTTACGTCTCGACCATTTCGAGACTCCTCGTCATGTCCCCGATCTCATCCGGGACTCGGAACTCCTTCGGTACATCAAAACTCATAAACTCATAATAAAACTGTCATCGTAACGTTAAGCGTGCGGACCCTACGGGTTCGAGAACTATGTAGACATGACCGAGAACTATTCTTGGTCAATAACCAATAGTGGAACCTGGATGCCCATATTGGTTCCTACATATTCTACGAAGATCTTTATCGGTCAAACCGCATAACAACATACGTTGTTCCCTTTCTCATCGGTATGTTACTTGCCCGAGATTCGATCGTCGGTATCCAATACCTAGTTCAATCTCGTTACCGGCAAGTCTCTTTACTCGTTCCGTAATACATCATCTCGCAACTAACTTATTAGTTGCAATGCTTGCAAGGCTTATATGATGTGTATTACCGAGAAGGCCGAAGATACCTCTCGACAATCGGAGTGACAAAACCTAATCTCGAAATACGCCAACCCAACATGTACCTTTGGAGACACCTGTAGTACTCCTTTATAATCACCCGATTACGTTTTGATGTTTGGTAGTACCCAAAGTGTTCCTCCGTAAACGGGGTTGCATAATCTCATAGTTACCGGAACATGTATAAGTCATGAAGAAAGCAATAGCAATATACTAAACGATCAAGTGCTAGGCTAACGGAATGGGTCATGTCAATCACATCATTCTCCTAATGATGTGATCCCATTAATCAAATAACAACACATGTCTATGGTTAGGAAACATAACCATCTTTGATTAATGAGCTAGTCAAGTAGAGGCATACTAGTGACTATATGTTTGTCTATGTATTCACACATGTATCATGTTTCCGGTTAATACAATTCTAGCATGAATAATAAACATTTATCATGAAATAAGGAAATAAATAATAACTTTATTATTGCCTCTAGAGCATATTTCCTTCAGATATATGTATGTTTTAATTTCCTCGCAAAAAAATATGTATGTATCACTACTAGGGAAAAGCCTATACACAGAATCTTAGCAGCAGCGCGGCTCAAAAAGGAGCGCTGCTGCTAATTAGTAGTAGCGCGTGTGCGGGAAACTCGCTACTGACAAGTTTTTAGCAGTAGCGCGCTCGGTGTAAACCGCGCTGCTACAAATATCGACCGGCGGTGTCCACCAAACTCCATTTAGCAGCAGTTACGGTGCCGCGAGCCGCGCTACTGCTATGGATGTAGTAGTAGCGCGCTTTTTTTGAGGTCGCTGCTACTAAATTTCAAATATCCACACTTTTTGGTCCCCGTTAGCAGTAGTGCCGTTGCCCAAAGCGCGCTGCTGCTACTTCTTTAGCAGCAGCGCGTTTTAGCTCCCGCGCTACTGCTAATCCGCACCAACCCACCACCTTTTCCCCACCCGTCCCTCCCCCTCCCCCTCCTCTCTTCCCTTTCCCCTACCTCCCACATGCTCCCCTCTCACTCTTCTTCTTCCTCAATACTTCTCCCAGATGACTCACCCTCTTCTATCTACCTTTCTCTCTCTTCATTACTCCTACCTAACTACACCACCTCCATAAATGCATCTCCTTTCTCTTTTTCCTTCCCCCTCCACTAGTTGAAGTTGTGTCCTCCCAAATTAGGTAGCTAGGTAGATGTAGGATTGAGTTAAGTGACCTATTTGCCCCCTAACTAGATCTATCTTTGTCAAGAAGATCTTTGTGCACTTTTGATCTCCCTACAACATCATCTCCACCGTGTGCTCGATCTCGAGATAGAGGTGATTAAAATTTCATGCTTTTGAGTGTGGCATGTTTATGGAAATTGTGTGTGTGGCATGAGTTGACGCCAAATTGTGCTTTTGAGTTGCCTATGTTTTTCCGAATGTCGATTTATTTCCGTTTTGGCGTATTCCGGGAAAACTCTAGATCCATATATGTCCTATTTTTAGGGATGGTCATGCCGAATTTTTGTATGACTTTGATGCATGCATGCATTTTTATAATCAATTTGTTTTATTATTACCGTGCAGACGATCATGATGGTCAGTGGAACGATGGTGGACAGGTGGTTGCGGTCGGCTGTGCAGGACATGAAAGAAAATAACTTGACAGAGGTTTTATGTCCGTGTCGAAAATGCAAAGGAATAGTTTTGCTCGACCCCTATGACGATGGTCGTGTCGAAGCGCACCTGCTCATGACTGGTTTCATGGATGGCTATACTCGGTGGATAACTGAAGATGAGGATGACGATGTTGAGGATGCCAACGGGGCAGGCAATGATGACACGGGGCAAGACGAAGAGATGATCGATAATGGCGGCGGGGAAGACGTCGGACATGGCGGCGGAGAAGGGGCCGGACATGGTGGAGGAGAAGGGGCCGGACATGGCGGCGGAGAGAACGACATGGACTCCACGCAGCAGAGTTAAATCGGTACTAAGTTCAATCATGCGGGACCCTCGTGTTCAAGCATTGCTTCGCAAGGAGACGAGTACTGAGAGAGCTGCTTCTAGAGAGGAGGCTAAGCTGGAGCAACTGTTGGTAGACTCGAACACTCCATTGTATGATGGTTGCAATCCTGAGGTGACCCGCTTGAGTTTCACGCTCAAACTCCTGAAGACGAAGGCTAAAATAAATGGACCAACACTAGCCTCGATGAGCATCTCAAGTACCTAAAGGATGTTCTTCCCGCGGGTAATCTATGTCCTACTAGTGTTGATGAGGCCAAGAAGATCGTGTGCCCTCTTGATCTGCCACACGTTAGATACCATGCATGCATCAACGATTGCATAATTTATCGGAAGGAGCATGCGGAAAAAACAAGCTGTCCGTTGTGCAATGCTTCTCGATACAAGAAGGCCGGGAAGAAATGTCCCCAGAAAGTTGTATGGTACTTACCGATCACTCCCCGTCTCCAGAGGTATTTTGTAGATCCCAAGGAAGCAAAGCTAATGCGCTGGCACGCGGAGAGGAAGAAGCCCGACGATAGAGATGATCCGAAGCTGAGACACGTGAAGGATGGAAGCCAGTGGAGAGCGTTAAACAGCTTCAATCGGTATTTTGAATGTGATGCAAGGAACATCGTGCTCGGCGCGTGTACCGATGGCATGAATCCGTTTGGCAACCAGAACACCAACCATAGCACATGGCCCGTGTTTGTATGGATGTACAACCTCCCCTAGTTGTGCATGAAATCAAGTACATTCACATGAGCATGCTTATTCAAGGGCGAAACAACCAGGAAATAATATTAATTTGTATCCGGGGCTAGTTCAGAGGAGTTAGACACGTTATGGAAAACACCGGCCAAGACATGGGACGCCAAAGAAAGCGAGTATTTCAACATGAGAGCCGCTGATCACGACAAGGTACGACTATCTCGATTCTACGGATATGTGGCAGGCCAGGTGTGCCATGGATATTGCGGATGCACACGGTGCATGGATGATACGACGTCTCGGCAGCTAACGTCAAGGAAAGATGGCGGTGCAGGAAAATCGTGTACATGGGGCATCGAAGATGGCTCGATCAGGATGACCCATGGAGACACAGTGGAGATCTATTCAATGGTCACGCTGAGCATCGAGGACCTCCACGTAAGCGGAGCGGTGCCGAAATCGATGAGTTGTTGAAAAAGCGGAAGGAGTGCCCGTCTTGAAAGACGATGAGAAAGGCGCCGAGCCGCTGCTGAAGGTATGGAAGACGAGGTCTGTGTTCGGGACTTGGAGTACTTGGCACAAACTCGATACACCTCATTGCCTTGATCAAATGCATATCTGTAAGAATGTCCTTGAGAGCTTGCTCGCAACACTGATGAACATGTCGGATAAGACCAAGGATGGGCAAAGACTTGCAAGATTTGAAAATTAGGGAAGATCTGCACATGCCGCCCCGTAAAATGTCAGACGAGACAGAGACAGAGACAGAGGCATGGGAGAAGAAGGGCAAGAAAATAAAGAAAGAGGATTATTGCCCCCCTTCTTGCTTTACCTTAAGTCAGGCTGAGATTAATCAATTCTTTAAGTGCCTTAATGGAGTCAAAGTTAGTTCCGGTTACTGTGGCAAGATAAGCAGATATCTAGACACAGACAAGAAAAGGTTCAGCGGGATGAAGTCTCATGACTGTCATGTCATGATGACGCAGATACAACCTGTTGCCCTTAGAGGGATAATGGACAAGCACGTCCGTGACACGCTTATTGGTCTCTGCAACTTTTTCGACGTCATCTCTCGAAAGTCGATCAGTGTGAAGCAGCTCCGAAGGCTACAGGAAAAGATCGTTGTGATACTGAATGAGCTTGAGATGTACTTCCCGCCCGCTTTCTTTGACGTGATGGTGCATCTGTGTGTCCATATTATGGATGACATAATACACCTGGGGCCGTCATTCCTGCACAACATGATGCTGTTTGAGAGGATGAATGGGATCATCAAAGGATTCGTTCATAACATGTCCCGTCCGGATGGAAGCATCGTCCAGGGCTATTTGACACAAGAGTGCATCTCTTTCTGTGAGAATTTTCTATATGGCGCAGACCAGGCGCCTGGTGTTAGTGTTGGTTTGCCCGTCAACAAGCACGATGGGAGGCTCGAAGGAGATGGTCACTGCAACGGTCGCAGGGAACATCACGTGGCATACTCAGATCGACGCAGCGACTTTGATAGAGCAAACTTGGTAGTGCTACAACACCTAGAAGAGGTAGATCCTTTCGTGGCACTGCACAAAGAAATTATTGCAAAGAAGTATCGTGACCAGGGGGTATGCAGGACGAACGCCGAAGTTACTAGAGAGCACAACTCCACTTTCCTGCATTGGTTCAAAGAGCATATTATTGCTAATCCCCCGGAGAAGGGCTCTAAGGACGGATTGCTCATATACGCCTTAGCACATGGCCCCTCGCCCAACCTCGTAACCTGTCAGGCATATGATATCGACGGATACACGTTCTACACGGAGGCCAAAGATATGGACAGTGATGATCAGAACTCAGGGGTGACGATGGAATGCATGACCGGCAACGACAACGGCGCAACTGAACGATTTTATGGAAGGGTCGAGGAGATCTGGGAGCTTGATTACTCTGGACTGCACAACACGACAATGTTCTGTGCCAGATGGGCTAAGAATGTCGAAAGATAAAACCGGATTTTCACTAGCATGACTATACCCGACGCCAAGAGCGCTACCGTGAACGCTATCGCAAAAAACGAGCCATGGGTACACGCTAAGCACGTGACACAATGCTTCTTCATAACCGACCCATGCAATCCCAGTCGTGTTGTCGTGAGGAGAGGCAAAAGGAACATCATTGGAATGGATGGAGTCGCCAACGTGGAAGACTATGATCAGTACGGCAACCCAATGAGGGAAGATGACGATGATGATGAAGTATACGTCAACAGAAGAATCAATACTACATTACCTAGGAAAAATCGTACTCCATGGAAAAGGCAAAGTCACAATGAGGGGCTCAATTATTCTTCGACGAACAAGAAGGGAAAGAAGCTGACTCAAAAACGAAAACGTCAGCGCTGAGGAACCGTATGTTATCGGTCAAATGATGTAATATATATATATATATATATATATATATATATATATATATATATATATATATATATGGAAAATGCATCCTACTACCAGGTGTAGTTACACCCATTTCTCATATACTACCATGTGGTAGTATATACTCTACTTTATTACTTTTAGTATGCTCATATAATATATCTAAGATACTCCAAAGCAAATTATGTGAAAAAATTGCATGTGAGCCCATGTTTTTATAATATTTGTGAAATACGTACATATTTGTACGTAAAAAGGAGTATGCTCAAAATATACTACATACTACATAAAAAATAGTATATATACTACCTAAACATTCTTACATACTCTGATATGATAGATACTATCTAGAACGTATGAAACAAAAGTGGGAGTAACTACACCCGGTAATAGGAAAAATTTGTCATATATATATATATATATATATATATATATATATATATATATATATATATATATATGTTCCTATTTTGTATACACATGACTTAGCCATGCATTATTATGCATGGGTCCAATGATGTAATATATATGTTCCTATTTTGCATACATATTTAACCGTCAAATGATGCAATATATATCGCCCTCCCTTCGTTCACTGCTCTCGGGAAATAAAAGTGGGAGAAAATAAAGGAAAAGAAAAAGGAAAACTGGCAGTAGCGAAGGTAGTAGCAGCGCGTTTTGTCTAAACCGCTACAGCTACTGAAGGTAGTAGTAGCGCATTTCGTATAAACCGCTACAGCTACTGAAGGTAGTAGCAGCGCGTTTTGTCCAAACGCGCTGCTGCTACGTCCACTTAACCCAAAATTCTCACTATCCCTGCTTCATCCCGCCTTTTCCCCCCAAATCCCCACTCTCTCTTCCCCCGTCGCTCGCCCCCGACCCCGGCGCTCGCCCCCGACCCCGGCGCGCTCACCCCCAACCCGTCGGCCCTCGCCTCCCTCCTCTGCTTCCTCCCCTCCCAACCTCGGCCGTCATCGGCCCTGCCTCCTCGCCCCTGCACCCTCTGTAACCCCCCCCTCTCTCTGCTAGGGTTCTTCGGTTAATTTACTTAGGTTTTAGTTAGGGCAGTATGTTAATTAGGTTATCTATTTAGTTATGAATTTAGCTAGGTTTCAAAATTAGCTGAATTTATATGCAAATTTGAACTGGACATGTGATATGTGGATATGTCATGTTTTGGACATGTCATGTTTGGAAAATGATCCGAGTGGCCTATGTTACGCCGGAATGTTGATTCATTTCCGTTCCGGTGAACTTCAGGCGCTCGATATGTCCATTTTTTAGCAAAGGTCATTTTGAAATTTCCCGTGAATATAGGCATGATTTGTGCTACATAGTTGGCATATCGAGTGCTGGCACATAGATTTCTTTTTTATGTCATTTCTCATTTATTCATACTTTTAGAAATAAATGAGGACACTTAATCATAGGAACACTAGTGCAGAACCGGGCAATAGCACCGGTTCGTAAGGCCCTTTAGTGTCGGTTCTACAACCGGCACTAAAGTGTGGTCACTAAAGCCCCCCCCCCCTTTAGTACCAGTTCAGCACGAACCGGTGCTAAAGGCCAACCACGTGGCACGAGGCAGCTCCGAGGGCAGGGTTTTTAGTACGGTTGGTTACACCAACCTGTACTAAAGGTTTGTGTGTTTTTGATTTATTTTTTATTTTTCAATTTAATTTGTGTGATCAATTTAATTCTTTTTCGCTTGCTGGTATTTTACGATACTACACATTGTACACGTTATGCATATATATATATATATATATATATATATATATATATATATATATATATATATATATATATATATATATAAATAGAATTTCTAGTAGAATCAATCATGCATATATATATATATATATATATATATATATATATATATATATATATATATATATATATATATATCATCAATGTCTCACAAACCATCATATTAATTAATTCACACATACACACATGTATAGCTATATACAATTTCTCCTACATATGCATGTTGCCTTGAGCCAGTGGCATTAGCCTAATTGGTGCCTTCGAGCACGATCGGGCGGTAACGGGTAATAGTATTCTCCTTCGGATTTATGACCTGGTCGAGCAAAAATCCCGCTATTTCCTCTTGAAGTGCTTCTACGCGCTCCGCTTTCTAGGAGCTTCTCCCGCACCTCTGTGAACTGTTAAGAAGGAGATCAATATGCATGTGTATTAGTTGTGTGACTAGATATCGATAATGGTGTAAAAATTGTGAATAGTGTTTTGACAAGCGTACCCATTCATGTCTTTGAGATCTGCTTCTTTCGGACGCCATCATGCGAATGTTCTCGCAAACGCAGAATGCACACAGATCAGTCCCTTGCGCCTGCTTCAGGGCCTTTACGAGAATGGAATTTGATCAGATAATAATTAATCAAGCATGATAATTAAAGAGATGGCAGCTAGCTAGCTAGCTAGTACTACTTAATTACTTACCTTGGGTCGAAACCATTTAAGCTTTTTGTTTCCATTCGCCTTCCCCTGACGCTGATGAACCTTGCCCAAGCCCTGCCCGCCGACAAAGAAAATGAATAAAGGGGTTATTAAATAGTTCATATCATGAAAAATGACGAACTAAATAGGCCGAGATATATAGTTAATAATGATTGAAATTACCTGTTGACTATCCCAAACAAGATGTTATAGTCAGTTTTTTCTTTGAGTAGTGAGTCCAGTATTTCAACTGTTCTCAAGGCCAACTTTAATGATACACAAGACCCAGTGAAATCTGCATGCACACGCTTGCATGTCTTAATTAAGCGGGCATATGTAAAGCAAAAACATGTAGCTAGCTAGTAGGCAAAAATAGAGAATTTGTAGTACAAGACAGTGTGACTCACTGGAAGTTGTAAGGAAGTAGTATATCTTCATTGTATTTGAGGCGCTTCAAGAACTCTAGCATGTTGTCCTCTACGTCCTTTTGATAACGTGGATTTAGTTTCCATATGTATTCATTAACGGTGTTTGGGTCAATGAACCCAATGCCAAAGCGTCCACCTTTTCTCATTTCATATATCTTCATCCTGCATATAATACCACGTAAAAGAATATAGTGAGGATAATTACAGGTAATGATTGATCAAAAGGATCAATACAGCTAGCTTGAGACTTAAATTACAGAAAGAAATCACTTACATACAATAGCAACTGACGATAGATTTGTCGAGTGCGTCTTGATTGTATAACTGAAACAGTTCAGAATACTCAACGGACACAGCTTTCTCATGGAAGTAATGCTCCTCCTTGACATTCACCATGAGGGACAATCGATCGGAAATCTTGGTAATGTTCATGTACCATTGATGCAATTCATACATTCTCGTTGGGAGGTTCTTGACCTTGTCTGGCTCGACCAAAGGTTGGCCCCGGACATGTTTCCGCTTATTTCATCCTCTCTAAGCACAGGCATGGGCTCGATCTCGAGGAGTTGTCCAACAGTGATTTTGAGAACTTCAGCCTGCATTATATGGTCCTCCGTTATTACCACATTGCCCACCTCAGGAACGTAAACTGTTTGCCCACAATAATATTGGGCGTGTCGTCACGTGTTGTTGGCACAACAAGCGAGGGATCGATTGCCGCCTGTTCTCCCAAATGGGGAATGGTTTTCCGCATTTTTGACAGCTGCTTCTTGTTTGCTCGATCCGAGCTCGCGGCGTAGACGTGCTCGATTTAACTTCCTGATGTGGCGCTCATAGTCTGTGTCAACAGGCTTGGGAGCTGGTGGTTGAGCCATCTGAATGAAGTGGTCAATCGTTTCCTCAGGCACTTTCTCCCTTGGCGGCGGTGGCGGTTTCGGTGCAAAATGGGCTTCCACCTCGGACTTCGATATGGCTGTGATTTCCTCCTCGGACCTGTCATAAGACCTCTACGGAAGAGGCGTGAGGCTTGGACCATATTTATATCGCTTAACTCCTCCTGTACTTCCTGTACTACCTCGACTCGTACCGCTACGCACCATAGCTGCGGGGTGTCTCTTCTGCGATTGCTGAGGTGGCGGAGACGCCGGCTGATGGGGCTGAGTTGGACGAGGAGGAGTGGCCGCCTGAAGCTGTGCCGGACTTGGAGGAGGAGTGGCCTGAGGTTGTGCCGGACTTGGAGGAGGAGTGGACGTCTAACGCTGTGGCGGACTTGGAGGAGGAGGAGTGGCCTGACACTTTGCTGGACTTGGAGGAGGAGTGGCCTGACACTTTGCCGGACTTGGTGGACTTGCAGGAGCGGGAGACTGCTGACTCGGTGGCGGACTTCGACGAGGAGTCGGATGACGCGGTGTCGGTGGCCTTCGAAAGATGATGCAGTCCTTTTTCCATAGTATGATACGATGGTTGGCGTCTCCGAGAAAGCGCTCGTCCTCACCTCCAGGAATGTCAAGCTCTAGCCCCGAATATGGCTGCACCACCTCGTCAACCATGACACGAACATAGCCCTCTGGAATCGGGATGCAATGGTAGGTTGCTTCGGGGGTAACTGGAAAAGCAACGCCGTCCGCCACATTCATGGATATGTTCTTCATTTTGACGTGTAGCTCGCAGCTAGTGTTCTCCGTGATGTCATCCACGGGGTATCTACCCAGCATTGCGTCGTCCGGGGCGGAACCCACGCTGCTTCTCGGCATGGATGGGGCGGTGCTATCCAATGTTGGATCATCCGCTAGCTGCTGCAGCTGCTGAGACCCCCTTTGCTGGCTAAGTGAGTCGATCTGCTCCTGCTGCCGCTGGAATTTGACTGCCAATTCCGCTTGACTTGCTTCTAGGCCTTGAAGGCGTTCATAGTCCTGCTTCCTCTGCTCCTCCTCCATCTTCCTCTTCTTCTCCTCCGCAATCTTCTTTCTCGCACGGGTTCTGTAGTCGGTGTTCCAGTCTGAAAACCCCTCATACCACGGAATAGCGCCCTTGCCTCGTGTTCTTCCCGGTGTTCAGGATTTCCCGTGGCACGCAGCGTAAGCTCGTCGTTCTCTTTGTTGGGCTGGAACACCCCGATCGTGCCTCTTCTATTGCAACAAATATCGCATCGTCGGTTCCGTTCAGACATGCCTTCGTCAAAACTTTGCCTGTCTTCGGCTCCAACTCCCCCCCATGCGCATAGAACCAAGTCCTGCACCTGGGGGGCCAGCTCTTAGTATTCGGAGTGACACCTGCATCCTCCATCTCTTTCTCAGACTTATCCCACTTAGGCATTGCCACCGCATAGCCACCTGGCCCCAGCTTATGGAACTTATCCTTTTGTTCGGCATTCTTCTTGTTTATTCTCGACCGTTCCTTAGCTAATTCCGAATCCTTGAATTTCACGAAATCGTCCCAATGAGCACGTTGGTTCTCTAGTGTTCCCTCGGATACTGGAGTCTTCCTTCCTCCCTTGACGTACTTGTCCCATTCACGATTCTTGTGGTTCTTGAATGCAACCGCCATCTTCCTAAGAGCAGCGTCCTTGACTTTCTGCACATCTGCTTCTGTGAAATGATCTGGTAGGGTGAAATGTTCCATGAGAGTATCCCAAAGCAGATATTTTTTATTCTTGTCGACAAAAGTAACATCTGGACGTGGAGCAGCGTCCTCATTGCCTTTTTGTCCTTTGTCTTTTGCTGGCTCTCTCCATTCTTGAAGGGAGATCGGGAGTTGGTCCTTCCCAAGAACTCCGCACTGACGAATGAACTTGTCCGCAATCTTCTTAGGCGCTAATGGTTCGCCATTAGGTCTGACTGCCTCGATATTGTACTTTACGCCCTCCTTCAACTTTTTGTTCGGGCCTCGTTTCGTCCTTTTGCCTGAAGATTTGCTCGATCCGGATGGCTGAAAGAACAAAGATCGATTCGTTAATATATCTTCAAGTCATTTAAAACATGTGATGATCACCAGAAACCTGCTTATATAAATATATATACCTCGCCGGTCTTTGTTGTTTCAGGATCAACATGTTCTTCATTATCGTCATAATCGTAGTTCATGACTTCATCAATTCGGTCGTCGCGATCGAATATCATATCACCCTCTCCGGTGTTGTTTAGAAATTCGAGCCGTCATAATCTTCTTCATTCTGATTATCATCGGCTCACAGATCATATCGAACATGGTCTGTTCTCCTCTCTCGCCGGTATTGTCTGCCATAGCTTTTATTTAACTAATTCAAAAGAAATATAAAACAATTTAGTATTCAAATTACATCGTCTCGAAATATACATATAATCTCGAATACTTCGTCCGTAATAATAGATATAATCTCAATACATCGCCTCGAATAATATATAATATTGAATAGTACATCACTGGCTAACTAATTAAAGATCGAATACTACAGAAGAATCTAGGACACTCGCGGTTCCTGCGTGGCGGTGGACACCCAAAGAGAAGGAACCCTCACGGGATCATAGCTGAAGTGAGATCCTCAAGATACTGCCAGTATTGGAGAACCTACCGCCCTCTAACGCGACCATGTAGCGATGGACGTGCTCGTCCTCCTTCCCGACACGGGCGGTACCTCCTCCGGCGGGCCGGGTCCCTCCGCACCAAACTGGCCCACGCGAACGCCACCAAACGAGATCGGTCGACGACGGGACCCGGGGCCGGGTTCCTCATCAAGCGCGCCCCTCCGAGCAGCACCTCCCAGTGCCAGCCAGCGGAGCCAGTCCGGACATGGGCGGCTGGGCGTCGTCACGGATGGGTCGACGGCGAGGATGCGGGCGGGCATCGTCGAGAACAAATACTAGCTATATGCCCGCAAAAAATAATATTTTTTAATGATTGGATTTTGATAACTAAAATTTCTAACATTTCTACTATTTCAAAAATCTATATACTATTTCATACTAATTAAGCATCTAACACTAAAAACAGAAAAAACAATCTCTATACATCCATTAAAAAACCGAAAAACAACATTATATTAAAAAAATTCCATACTAACTAAACACTAATTATATCCATCTAACATGCATTCATACATATATACTAGTGAAAAAACAATAATCTAAAAAATCTAAACTAATTAAACATACAAAATACGTATATACTAATATATACATGCATTCATACATATATGCGTGTATGTGTGTGTGTGTTCATCATGCTTGTGTGTGTGTGTATCGGCTCAGGGAGGGGCGGCGCCCATGGTGGACGCCGGGGGCGAGGGAGAGGGGTTAGAGGGGGAGAGCTCACAGCGGGTGACGGCGACGGCGCAGGCGACGGCCGGGGCAGCGACGGGTCGGGCGTGACGCGCTGGGCGGCGACAGGACGGCACGCCGGGACGGGCCCGGGCGGCGACGGAGACGAGGGCGGCGACGGGGACGGGGGCGGCGACAGCGACGCCGACGGGGTCGGTGACGGCGCGATCGATCGGGGCGGGCGGTTCAATGGGGAAACAGAGGGAGAATGAAATTTTTTGAAGTGTTGTATATATAGAAGGCACCTTTAGTACCGGTCGGAGCCACCAACCGGTACTAAAGGTCTGTTTTGGCCAGCCCAAGCGGCGGGAAGGGACCCCCTTTAGTACCGGGTGGTGGCACAAACCGGTACTAAAGGCCCCCCTCTAGTACCGGTTTGTGCCACGACCCGGTACTAAAGTCTTGCGCGCAGTCTTGATCTTGACAAGTTTAGTCCCACCTCGCTAGCCGAGGGGCGACCGCACTGGTTTATAAACCCCCGTGCGGTCGCTCTCTCGAGCTCCTCTCCAAAGCAGGCCTACTGGGCCTATGTGTTCTTTGCTGCCCTGTGGGCCCACTTGGCCTTTGCGGGCCTGCATCCTGGCCCAACAATAGGTTGGGTTTCTAGTCGTATGCAGGTCGCTCTGGCCTAATAGGCGGGCTTTTTTTTGCTTTATTTATTTTTGTGTTGTTTTTTTGTGTATTTAGAGTTTCTTTGTGAATATTTTTGCTTTAGGTACAAAAAATTACAAACTTTCTGTTAGTGCCCGTAGTTTTCAAATTTGAATAGTTTAAATTTTGAATTATTTGAAATTAGTATGAATCACTAGTTTGTGAATAATTTAACTTTAGAAATCAGTAAAGGAATGAAAGAATTTGTTTGCACATAAAATTTCTTCGCGTTTCAAGTGCCAAAACACATAACTACCCTAACTATTACAGAGATTCCTCCGGTGTGAAACATGTAAGAAAGTGATGATAGTGAAGCCGATCACATCCCAGATCTTTGGGTGTGAAACTTTTTCTTCGCGTGTGTCCCTTTGCGCCGTAACCATGGAAAATCTTCATCATTTAACGGGATGCTCGGGTCAATATTCACTGTGAATGGAGAAATTTCATCAAACTTTTCATAATCTTCCTGACTTGTCTGTCTTGTCATCCACTCCCACGATGTTTCTCTTCCCGTAAAGAACTATGTGCCGCTTTGGCTCATCGTAAATGCGATGCATTCGCTTCCTTATCTTTTCTTTTTCTTGGCTTGGTAGACATGTCCTTCACATAGAAAACCTGTGCCACATCATTGGCTAGGACGAATGGTTCGTCTGCATACGCAAGATTGTTGAGATCCACTGTTGTCATTCCGCATCGCGGGTCTTCCGTTACCCGCATCGTGTCATATTGACCCATTTGCACCGAAACAAAGGGACCTTTAAACCACGTCGATAGTCAAGTTCCCATATGTCCTGTATATAACCATAATATGTTTCCTTTCCCGTCTTGGTTTCTGCATCAAAACGGACACCACTGTTTTGGTTGGTGCTCTTCTTATCTTGGGCGATCGTGTAAAATGTATTACCATTTATCTCGCATCTTTGAAAGTCATTATATTCAAGATGGTAACTGGGACAGCAAGTACAGGTCATCTTCAATAGAGGTGTCATGCATGGTACGTGTTCGCAACCAAGTGGCGAAACTCCTGGTTTGTTCACGTGTAATCCAGTCATCAGACCGCTCCGGGTGTTTGAGCGTAGCAAATTCTTGTGTTCATCCATATACGGAGCCACCAAGGCGGAATTCTGTAGAACTGTGTAGTGTGCTTCAGTGAGAGAATGTCCATCCATACATATTATTTGTTCCTCCTAGCGTGCCTTTTCCATCCAGTCTGCCCTTATGCCGCGATTCAGAACACCAATCTGCTTAAGGTCAGGAATAAAGTCAATACGTAACTCAATGACCTCCTCATTTTGATGGCCCTTGGAGATGCTTCCTTCGCCTAGCACGGTTATGAACATATTTCTTTAAGACTCCCATGAACCTCTCAAAGGGGAACATATTGTGTAGAAATACAGGACCCAAAACGTTAATCTCTTCAAGATAGGTGAACTAGGACGCAAGCGTCATGATGTTGAAGAAGGATGGTGGGAACACCAACTCGAAACTGACAAGACATTGCACCAAATCATTCTCGTAACCTTGGTATGATTTCTGGATCGATTACCTTCGAGAGATTGCATTGAGAAATGCACATAGCTTCACAATGGCTAATCGAACGCTTTTCGGTAGAAGCCCCTCAATGCAACCGGAAGCAGCTTGCGTCATAATCATGTGGCAGTCATGAGACTTTAGGTTCTGGAACTTTTTCTCTGCCATGTTTATTATTCCCTTTATATTCGACGAAGCCGACGGTACCTTAATATCGAGCAGGCATTCAAAGAAGATTTCCTTCTCTTCTTTGGTAAGAGCGTAGCTTGCATGACCCTGATATATGCCGTCTTCTCCGTGCATACGTTGCTGGTCCTCCCGTGCCTCAGGTGTATCTTTTGTCTTCCCATACACGCCCAAGAAGCCAAGCAGGGTCACGCAAAGATTCCTCGTCACGTGCATCACGTCGATTGCGGATCAGACCTCTAGGTCGTTCCAATATGGCAGGTCCCAAAATATAGATTTCTTCTTCCACATGGGTGCGCGTCCGTCAGCGTCCTTTGGAACAGGTTGTCCGCCAGGACCCTTTCCAAATATCACCTTCAAATCCTTGACCATATCATGTACATCAGCACCAGTACGGTGGCGAGGCTTCGTCCGGTGACCCGCCTCACCTTTGAAATCCTTGCCTTTCTTTCTTACAGGATGCCTGCTCGGAAGAAATCGACGATGTCCCAGGTACACATTCTTCATACAACTATTCAAATATATACTGTCGGTATCATCCAAACAGTGCGTGCATCTGCGGTATCCCTTGTTTGTCTGTCCTGAAAGGTTACTGAGAGCAGGCCAATCATTGATGGTCACGAACAGCAACGCCTTTAGGTCAAATTCTTCCCCCATGTGCTCATCCCACGCACGCATCGCGTGTTCCATTCCACAGTTGTAAGAGTTCTTCAACTAATGGCCTTAGGTACACATCAATGTCGCTGCCGGGTTGCTTAGGGCCTTGGATGAGCACTGGCATCATAATGAACTTCCGCTTCATGCACAACCAAGGAGGAAGGTTATACAAACATAGAGTCACAGGCCAGGTGCTATGGTTGCTGCTCTGCTCCCCAAAAGGATTAATGCCATCTGCGCTTAGACCAAACAATACGCTCCTTGCGTCATCTGCAAACTCCTTCCCGTACTTTCTTTCGATTTTTCTCCACAGCGACCCGTCAGCTGGTACTCTCAACTTTCCGTCTTTCTTACGGTCTTCTACGTGCCATCGCGACGCCTTGGCATGCTCTTTGTTTTGGAACAACGTTTCAACCGTGGTATTATAGGAGAATACCACATCACCTTGGCAGGAATCTTCTTCCGGGCGCCGCCCTCGACATCACCATGCTCATCGCGGCTGATCTTATAGCGCAATGCACCACATACCGGCAAGCGTTCAAATCCTCGTACTCACCGCGGTAGAGGATGCAATCATTAGGGCATGCATGTATCTTCGCACCTCTAACCCTAGAGGGCAGACAGCCTTCTTTGCTTCAGACGTACTCTCGGGCAATTCGTTGTCCTTTGGAAGCATATCCTTTATCATTACCAGCAACTTTCCAAATCCCTTGTCGATACACCATTCTCTGCCTTCCATTGCAGCAATTCCAAAGGTGGTGCCCAGCTTTTTCTTGTCACCTATGCAATTCAGGTACAACAATTTTTTGTGATCCTCTAACATGCTGCAACTTCTTCTTCTCCAAATCACTTGCGCAGTTTCTCTTTGCATCGGCAATGGTCCGACCTAGATCATCAACGGGCTCATCCGATGCCTCTTCTTCAGCTTCTTCCCGCATTGCCGCCCAGCTTCTTCCGCATTACGGCTCAGCTTCTTCCCCCATTATTGTATCATCGTATTCAGGGAACCCATGGCCAGGATGGCTGTCGTCGCCCTCTTCTTCTTCATTGTCTTCCATCATAACCCCTCTTTCTCCGTGCTTGGTCCAAACATTATAGTGGGGCATGAAACCGGACTCAAACAGGTGGACGTGAATGGTTCTTGACGAGAGTAATTGCGACCATTCTTACAGCCAGCACATGGACAAGGCATAAAACCATCCGCCCGCTTGTTTGCCTCAGCCGCAAGCGCGTAAAAGTATGCACGCCCTCAACAAACTGGGGAGAGCATCGGTCATCGTACATCCATTGCCGGCTCATCTTCATTACACAACACCGAATAGACCAAATTAATCCAAGTTCATACAACACTTAAATGCAACAAACAAATAACTCTCTAGCTAAAGCATTTAAATGCAACAACAAATGCGATCAAGATCGCAACTAAGGGAACAATTGATCCAACAACATAATGATACCAAGCCTCACTATCGATGGCATATTTTCTAATCTTTCTAATCTTCAAGCGCATTTTCTCCATCTTGATCTTGTGATCATCGACGACATCGGCAACATGCAACTCCAGTTCCATCTTCTCCCCCTCAATTCTTTTTCAATTTTTCTTTCAAGTACTCGTTTTCTCTTTCAACTAAATTTAACCTCTCGACAATAGGGTCGGTTGGAATTTCCGGTTCACATACCTCCTAGATAAAAATATCTATGTCAACTTGATGGGCATAATTTGTCATAAACACGAAATGCAACAAATAGTTTTAAAAGAGAATATACCACATCCGAATCATAACAAGGACGAGGGCCGACGGGACGGATATCAAGACCATGGCACTATGTATAACAAATAACGACGGGTAAGATAATTATTATACGAGTAACTATATATCCAAATCACACAAACATCAATTTTTATATAAAATTTCATGAACAAGAGGCTCACCACAAGGTGGTGCCGGCGACGGGACGGTGCGGGCGATCGACGGTGGTTACGACAGAGATTTAGAAGGCACTAAGTAAACCACACCTACATATGCAGACTAAGTGTTATTTTGACCTCAGATTGCATATAAATCAAATACTAGCACATATATATTTCCTCCCAAATTACTAAACTCACAAATTAATAACTATATAAAGCATTGCAAGAGCTAATCTAGCAATGAGAGATGAAAGGACAAACTGCTAACCTTTGTGATCACTTGAATGGATGGGGGCCTTCAAATCTTGACAAATTTTGGGCAAAATGTGTGATGAGCTCGAGGGAAGAAGAGGAAGAACAGACAGGAGAGGAGAGGGGAAAGGGGGAAGAACAGAGCGAGCTGCACGAAGGGTTTATATGCAGGAGGACCTATAGTACCGGTTCGTGGCACGAACCGGTACTAAAGGCGCTGGAGGGGGCCCAGACTGACAACATCCTACCACCACCCTCATTAGTACCGGTTCGTGGCACGAACCAGTGCTAAAGGTTAGCCACGAACCGGTACTAATGAGAGCGGCCCGGCGAGCCGTTGGAACCGGCACTAATGTATACATTTGTGCCGGCTCTAATACAAACCGGCACTAATGTGCTTCACGTTTGACCCTTTTTCTACTAGTGGAAACATGTCGAACAACGAAGAAACTGGGCCTTCTGACCAAGATGCAGACGAGATGGATTATGAGGGTGAACAAGAGTACCTCGACTATTTGACTCCTAAGCAAGGTTTGCAGGTCGGCCTCGATGATGGTACTGACGCGGACATCGACACGGATGGTGCCGGCACCGATGGCGGCGTCGAGACCGGTGGGGAAGGTACTGGCGCGGAAGATACCGGCGGGGAAGGTACCGGCCCCGATGCCACTACCGAAAAGAGGAAGCATAAGAAGCAGAGGATACGAAAACCTAACAAACTTGGGATTGGACGACTTGTGATCACAAAGATGGCACCTGGCAAGTTTGAGCCATTAGAGCCGGAAGAACCTCGCAAGTGCTATGGGAACCAAGTAGGATGCATCCTACAGGAATGCGCGAGCATCAACGACGATGACTTAAGGAGTAAAGAACATTTGACGCAGTTGCTCCTAACGAAGTTGCACAAGAGATTCAAGTTCCCCGGTCGGGATGATAACATAGAACAACCGTGGGATGATCCGAAGATGAAAAAGATTAACAATCACTCCATGGGCATGTTCAGCAATGATTTGGCCTCCTGGAAAGGGAGGGTGAAACGAGCTATTGAGGCTGATAAACCCCTGTCCAAGATTCTGGAGGAAAATCCGACACTTACGGAGGAGGAGTTCGAAAAGTTCAAGGACACTTGCGCTACCGAGGCAGCCAAGGCTAAGGCTGCGAAATTCAAGAGCCTTCAACAAAGGAACACGGGGAAGCATCGCCTCGGAAGCCGTGGCTACCGCGGTAAAAGGCCCATATGGGATAAGGAGGACGCGGAACGTGAAGCCGCGGGTCTCCCAGACACCTTCGCGAAGTTCACCAACCCCTTGGAGCGTGACTTCATCAGGGCCCGCTACAAGTGGGACAAGGAGAAAAAGGTTTTTTACACGGACAAGATCACGAAGAAATTGATTAGACTACTGGAGAAGCAACACTAGCTTGCAGCCGAAAGCCCTACTTCTCCGATGAGGCCCAAGTGGGACACCCTCTGAACCGGGCCTTGAACGAACTTAAGGGACTCCCTTTGGGCCAGCGGCCGCAATATGAGTCGTGGTGCACGGCTGGAGGTGGCGCCACGTGGAAAGTGTTTTACAACGAGGGCCCGGAGGCCAAGAAGCAGAAAAAGAAGTTTAGTCAGGCGGACATCGACGCGAAGGTGAAGCTTGCGGTCGAGAAAAAAGCAGCTGAGGACGCGAAAAAAGCAGCCAAGGACAAATATGAGTTGCTACAGCAGGCAGTCAATGCAGCTGTAAGTGCCTGGAGAAATGATTTTGCTACTAACTTGGTTCCAGTTATCATCAACTTGATGAAGGAAAATCCAGACAAGACGGTACATGATTTCCCGTTGCCCAGTTTAAAGGGAGCAACTCCATGAACAACAAAACCATCACACCATCACTTGCTCACGCAACGGGCCTCCTCTCGCAGCCGCTCCGCTCATAGCAGCCCGTCCTCGGTCTCTGGCGCTAGGTGGGCCTTCGTCTTTGGCTGAGCTCGACGCCGTCACGGTAATTACATGTCGCACCAACATATATATATATATATATATAATATATATATATATATAATATTTCATTTTTGTTGCCTTTCGGTTGTTTTATGCCACAGACATATGTGTTTGCAGGCGAAAGAAACCCCGTGCACCATACTCTACTTGATCAAAGGCCAGAAGGTGGACGTGGGAAAGGGGATGATAATGGACCCCTCGCAAACCACGTTCCGCAACCAGCCGATCCCCGATGGGCACTTCAGGGTTAGCTTGACCAGTGTGAAATCGGGGCACGAGGATTTGCCTCCTCCAGTACAGCATGTGGGAGCGGACGACGAGACCCCTCCGCGGATTGGAAGCTGCAAGGGTTGGGTGCTGCTATGGCCGAAGAATATTATTCGTCTGGAGCCGGCCGAGAGCACACCAATAACCACACAACAAGCATGTGCGGAGACCACCACCCCGCCTACGCAATTACCAGCTCTTGTAGTGCCGGCTGAGAGCGGCGGACGACATGATGAAGGGGGTGCAATAGTACTGGCTGATGTAATTTCTCCTGTAGAACCTGTACACTTTGGCAACCCTTGGGGGCGGTCACCGGTACCCGTCAAATTGCTCGGGGCGATCTCCACAACCTAATTGGAGACCCCGATGCTTGCCCGGAGCTTTACACCACAATGATTGAGCTCCGAACACCACCAACCGTCTAGGGCGCCCAAGCACCCAAGAGGAACAAGCTCAAGGGCACCTAGCACCCAAGAGTAATAAGCTTCTCAACTTGTAACTTCCACGTATCACCGTGGAGAACTCAAACCGATGCACCAAATGCAATGGCAAGGGCACACGGAGTGCCCAAGTCCTTCTCTCTCAAATTCCACCAAGCAACTAATGCTAGGGAAGAAAATGAGAGGAAGAACAAGAAGGAGAACACCAAGAACTCCAAGATCTAGATCCAAGGGGTTCCCCTCACATAGAGGAGAAAGTGATTGGTGGAAATGTGGATCTAGATCTCCTCTCTCTTTTCCCTCAAAAACTAGCAACAATCCATGGAAGGATTGAGAGTTAGCAAGCTCGAAGAAGGTCAACAATGGGGGAAGAACACGAGCTCAAAGGATAAGGTTCAATGGGGAAGAAGACCCCCTTTTATAGGTGGGGAAAAATCCAACCGTTATCCCCTCACTCAGCCCGCACGACGCCGGTACTATCATGAGGAGCTGCGGTACTACCGCGGTTGGCTGCGGTACTACCGCTGCAGGTTGCGGTACTACCGCATGTGCAGCACTGGCCAGATGAAGGCCTGTTGCACAGGGCAACGAGCGGTAGAACCGCCGGAGCGGTACTACCGCGCGCCCCTACGGTACTACCGTAAGGCAGGCAACACTAGGCGCAGAGAAAGCACGGACGTAAAAAATTACTTCCGTACCTACTTCCGCTGAGGGAGGACCTGCGCAAAACTCCGGCACGGTACTACCGCACACGAAGAGCGGTACTACCGCGTAGGGCGCGGATGTAAAAAGTTACATCCGCCCCTACTTCTGCTCATGCTGCTAAGCCTGGCCAGAGCCCATGGTACTACCGCGCTCGCGGCGCGGTACTACCGCGTAGGGCGCGGATGTAAAAAATTACATCCGCCCCTACTACCGCTCGAGCAGCTGCGCCTGGCCTGAGGCCACGGTACTACCGCTCCCACAGAGCGGTACTACCGCAAGGGCCTGCGGTACTACCGCTCCGGAGAGCAGTACTACCGCATGCCCCAGATCAGCAACACTAGGAGTCCTTCATTTTGCATAGAAGACAACAGAGGGTACAATAAAACCAGAACTGCCATAACTTCTGCAAATGAGCTCCGAATTGAGCAAACTCAAGCTTGTTGGATACAAGACAACGAGTAGCATCAAAACAGAGACAGGGGAGGAACCTCCAGCAGAGGAGAGGAACCTCCAACAGAGAAGAACCGGCAAAACCTCCAATATCGAAAACATCATAGAAGAAGCATGCAAACTCCGTTTTCGATGAACTCGAGCTTGTCATAAAAATGACTATAAGCTCCAAAACTCACAAGGAGAAGAACCAAACAAGAACCAATAAAGATGATGCAAGGATGCAATGGTTTGAGCTCTCTACGAACGATACGATCAAGCAACTCATCGAGAGCCCCCCTTGATAGTACGGCAATCGATCCTATAACCCGGTCTCCCACAACTACCATGAGACCGGTAAAATACAAAACCTATCAAGGGCAAACCATTGCCTTGCACAAAGTCCACTTGAGCTAGTTGATGACGATCTACTCCTCCTCAAGATGGACCACCTTTCTTGATTGCATTGGCTCGATGAAGACTAGTTGATTGCTCCCCCATACTCAACTATGGGTGAGCCCCTCTTCCACTCATCTTCACAAGTCCATTGTCACCACAATGGACGACAAGCTTCAAGCACTTGATCTCTTCGTGATGCATCACTTGAACTTGCACACCGCAACCTAACCCCACAAAGAACTCTCACGAACACCATGGGTTAGCACACAAAGCGTAATGGACAATGCTTACCATACCTTGGGATCACTTGATCCCTCTCGGTACATCTTCTACGCTTTGTGAGTTGATCAACTTGATTCATTATTGACTTAGTCTTGATCAACCTTGAATCTTTGCAACTCTCTTCATTTGGATGATGTCTTGAAGGTAAACATGAATGATCACACAACCTTCTTCTTCAAGGCATGCTTGCAATAAGCTCAACATTCACATGACCAATCTTTGGATAATTCCTTAATAGCACCTTGGTCAACTCATAAACTCCTTGAAACCAACACATGGACTTCAAGAAAAGCCTATGGACAAAACCTTCAAATATAACTCAATGCAACCATTAGTCCATAGAGAATGTCATCAATTACCAAAACCACACATGAGGGCACCGCATGTCCTTTCAAATGTGAGGCTTCTCCGAACCAACCTTCCCCTCCCGAGGCGCTCCCGCGGGCGTCCCCAGGAGGCAACCCTAGCGCCGCCGCCCCCGCCTCCTCGCCCCGCCCCCCATCCCTTGCCGCCGCCGGTGGCGTCATGGCCGAGGTCATGGCGCAGTAGCGGCGGGCGTCTTCCTCCCACGCGCAGGTGACGGGCGGCGAGGTGGCGCCCTCCCCTGCTCGGTGGCGTCGCGCGCCGGTCGGCCGCTGCTCTATTTTCCTCCCTCCTCCTGGTGTCCTGGTGGACTACCAGTGCTCCCTCCTTCCCTCCTCCCACTCCTCATTGGCTCGTGGGGGATGGAGGCCCGGGGGCGTGCTGGCGGCGGATCTGGCACCCCCTGCCCAGATCCGGCTGGTGGTGGAGGTTGGCAGTGTCGGGGGTGGCCGGTGGCCCTTCCAAGGAGGTGGCGCTGCAACTGGTCCTCGTTCTGCTCTGGTGGGGTGGCGGGGCTTCAGCTGCTCCTGCCCAGGGCGTGGAGACGTAGGTGGTGTGGTGGTGGTTGACGCTCTTGGCGGCTGCGTGCGGTCGATCCGGCGGCCCTCGCCGGCGGACGGGTGGCTACCTCTCCCTCACAGGTTCTGGCCGGAGTTCGTGGTAGGGCGTTAGGGGTGACGTAGGGGAGGCAGCTGGAGGGACGGGTAGACCGACTACATCCGGGCGTAAGTGCGCCCGGTCCGGACGAGCTCCGCTCCCCCTCCCCTTTTCCTGGCCTAGTGCCTCCTTGCCGCTGACAATTGTTCGGGGCGGGTCGGTCACCGGCGGTTACGATGGTGCTAGGGGTTTGCCGGTCGGCTCAAAGCTCGTGCCTTTGATGGTCTCCGGAGTGTCTGGATGCAAGGCGGCGTCCTTGGTGGCGGGACCTGCTGGCTCGTGGGCGGATCTCGTGGCCCGGGCGCTGACGGGCTTGCTGTCATGGCCGCATGGGCGGCATGGGCGTGGGCCTTCGACGATCTCGGTGGTGGTGCGGACGGCGCTCTCATGTAGGGCCGTACCTTGGACGGAGGCTGCGGGTGGTGGCCGGGGTGAAAACCTCGTCTGGCTCGGAGCCAGACCGATGAGGGCGGCGTCCATGCGTCGTTCCCTTCTTGAAGGCTCCATCGCGGTAACCCTGCGTCCTTCGTGTTACTCCGGGTGAAAACCTAGATTCCCTGGATCGGGCGGTGGTGGCTCTTCGGTGTCGTTTCTTTCTTGGAAGCACCGCTTTGGAGTCCCTGGTTCGTCGAGTTACGGTTTCGTCTCCTCGCGGTGACTCGTTCACGGTGGAGAGCTCTATAGACCCTTAGCTATGCTCTTCTGCCTACTTGTTGTTTGCTTTGGGGTGTTTAGAGTAGCGTTGCTGTTCGTCAGCTCCCTTGTATCTGCCTTGGGTGTGTGTGTGGTGTCGGGTGGTTTGCATCATGTATGTCGATCGTTGCTTTATATATAAAGCGGGGCGATTCCCATTTCATTGGCATAATCAGTGCATAACCAGGTAGTCCCTGCTTTACCAGGGTTTATTCTCTTTAATTATTTTAGTGATCACTTGCCCACATTTTTTTAATCAGAGCAAAACCATCATATCCTCTCTTATTGGCATGTGCCCACAATTTCTTTTAATTATAGCCAACCAACATATTTTCTTTTATTGTGAAATAGCAAGTGCTATTCACAACAATTCACGTCTGAGCCAGGCCAATGGCAGGCACCAAAACAAAAGTGTTTGTAAGGCACGAATAAAAATCCAAAAAAACGATGAGTTGAAGGATCAAACTCACGACCTTAAAAACTCGGCCACGTGCTGCTAGCAACTCGAACAAATAGCTCCTGCTAACCAACGACCTACAGGAATGTTTAAGAACATACTACGACATAACATTCATAACATTTTTTTAGCTTTAAAAAATAAAATAATAATTATGAATTGCCGAATATCTTTGAAACATGAACAAATTTTGAAATCCAGATTTTTTTAAATGCGAGAATTCTTTTTGAAAATTTCGCTCGTTGTTGAAGCAGGAAGATTTTTGAAATTCACAAACTTTTTTTGAAAACATGAACCTTTTATAAGAAAACAAACACTTTCTTAATATGTGAACAGTCTTAGAAACATATGTTGAACATTGAAAACAATTTTCAGAATGTTTAAAAAAATTATATTACTATGAATTTGTGAACATTTCAATAAAACCTGAATATTTTTTGACTTTGAAACGTACTGAAAAATGCACTTTATTATCGAAAATATGAAAATATTAAATTGTGTTTTTTTGTATTTTGAACAAATTTTGTAAGGAGAACAAATTAAAGTTTCATACATATTTCAAAATGAGAACAAACTTTTCAAATTCTGAAGAATTTACAAAAAAATTAAAACAATGAAGTGCTGAAAAAATAATGAAAAGTTGAATTTATGAAAAAGGAGAATGAAAAATAACTTGAAAGGGAAAAAGGAAAGAGAAAGAATAACAGAAAGGAAAAGAAAAACAAAAATAGAATAGATAAAAATCAACGAACATTTCATTGATTTGATGAAAAAAATTTGAATTCTATAAACATTTTTTAATTATTATGAACTTTATTAAAAAATATTATTTACACTTTTGCAAAACTGATTAACAAATTTTGAATTCGACGACCAAAATTTGAATTCAAAACTTGTTCACCGCAATTCAAAAAACCCACCGATCTATAAAAGTTCCCGTATATAAGAATATTTTTTAATTTGGCAAACAAATTTATAATTCCGTGATGATTTTCAAATAAGATAAACATTTTTCTGAGGTTCGAAAAAATGTTCACGCCGATTATGAAAAAAATTCCCGGATATTTTGGATTTGCTTTTGTGAAATTTGTTAAAAAAGGTTAAAGAAGTTTTAAAAAATAATTTAGAAAGAATAGAGAGGAAAATTAACTGGAAAAAGGGGTGAAAAGGAGAGAAAAACCAGAAAGTAATGACAAGAAATGAAATGAAAAACTGGTTTGGGCCCACATATAGGGAACATGAGAGCGCGGGGGGAGGGGGGAGGTGCGGTGTATGCGCTTGGTCATTTTCTAGGCGACTTACGCGCGGGACATGATTCCGCAATGGTCTGGTCGTCTTCTTATGGCAGTGATTAACTAAATATAACTCTCCGCAATGGTCACCTTCTAGTGCGGAAGCACTCCCAGTGCGTCCCAGCTTCATCACATGTCATGCATCTGGCTCACCCGCTTGCGAGTGCATGCTTGTTTTCCTTTCTGCACGTGTTTTCGGGTTATATCTCAATTTTTTGGTTGTAGGCTCGTTTTCCCTAGGTATGATTTTTTTCTCTCTCCAGGAAGCCGTTCTTCTTTGCGAGAAGCACGACCGTGCTTCTCGAAAATGGGAAAAACAGAACTTGTGCTTTCAGGAAAAGAGCAAAAACACAACTTATGCTTCCACGATAGAAGTGCACTGGAAAAGAGAAAAACAACTTATGCTTCACAAAAATGGAAATCCCAGCATGTGATTCAATGAGAAGCACCACTGTGTTTCCCAAAAAGGAAAAAAATTAACTTTTGGTTTTTCGTAAAAAAATGATTTTTGATTTCTTTTTCTTTCATTTATTCCTCTTTTTCTTCTGATTTCGGTTTTTTCCTGAAAGAAAAAAGGTCATTGAAACCTATTAACATGGGATCTACAATTGAAGATTTGGATGCGAGAAACTTAATGGTGCTTCGTGATTTGGATGCACATGTTCAGATATATAATGTTTTGAGATAATGAATCTACAAAAAAGGGCAAAACACGCAGTTTGTAACAAGTGACACAAATACAATGCATCTCTTTTCACCACAAGATAAGATGGGAGTGACCTTTGTAGGGTTGCCCTTAATTACCGTTTCTTGTCTCGCTGTAGTGGTCATTATAGCCACATTTTCCACTTTCCATCAACATGAAAATTATAGAGAAATAGAAGGAGGACCCATTTAGGAAATCAATCCTCCCCCCCCCCCCCCCACTTTGTTGTCTTAACCATCCGAACCGAATCCGTGCACCAACTATATACAATGGTAATACAAGTCTGGGTGCATTTGCGTGCAACGACTTTTCTCGGGGAAAGGACACTTGCATGCAAGGTACATATATTATCCCTGTACTCTCCCCATGCAAGACCTCTATTTAATTTCTTTGGGAAAATTTTGGATGAAACATATATATAGTAACACATTATGTAAAATATAGTAATATATTATACACTGTTTAGAATGGCTTATTCTACACCCCAGTAATGGTACATACAAAATATAGTAACACATTATGTAAAATATAGTAATATTCGTAAAAATATAGTAAATTATAAACTTGGGTGATAAAAAACAATTCCGAATTACTACATTTTACACACCGTTTTACTATATTTTGTATATAGCGTTACTAGGGGGTGTAGAATAAGTTATTCTACACTCATTTATATGTTTCAGAGGGTTACAAGACCTTTGAAACAAGACCGATCTTCGATATATTTTGAACACCTTACATTTTATAGTTTTCATATTTCAGTTCTAGTTGTATTTCACAAACATCAATTTCACACATTGAATAAACAACTTTACAAACACATTGAAATATGTTTCACGTATTTCATAAATACCAATTTCATATATTTTAAGTAATCATTTGAACATATTTGAAATAACCCATCTAACATATTTCCACACACCAAAAAATGATTTCAAATAAATGATTTCAAATAAATGATTTCAAATAAATGATTTCATTCATTTAAAAAAATATCAGTTAGAAAAAATTTTCACTCATTCCTAAAATAAATTTGACTAATTTCAAAAAAACACATTACACTCATTTCAGAAAACACATTACACTCACTCAATTGAAATACTATACTACATTTCCCTCGTTTAAAAAAATTGATTTCACTCATTAAAAAATATAGATCTCGAAACTAATTTCACTAATTTTAGAAAAAACATTAGTCTCAGTTACATAATTATATATCACTAAATTAAGAGAACACATTACACTCACTCAAATGTAATACTATGTATCACTCGTTTCAAAAAAGAGATTTCACTCTTTCCAAAAGATAGATTTAACTCATTTCACTAGTTTCAGAAAAGAAATTGCACCCATTCACAAAAGATAGGTTTGAGTCATTTCAAATAATATATTCACACTCATTCCAAAATCAGTATTTCACTAGTTTAAAAAACACATTTCACTGATTTGGAAAACCAATTCACTCTTTTCAAAAGAAATCTCTGATACCAATTTCACTTCGTATTTATGAAATATCTTGAAATGTATTTCACTCATTACAAAAATCAGTTTCAAACATTGAAATAGACAGTTCACAGAACAATGGACATATTTCAGTTTTTTTCAAGTATCTTATTACTCACATTTCACTAATTTCAGAATACACATTACACTCACTCAATTAAAATACAATATTCCAGTTGTTTCAAAAAACTGATTACACTAATTGCAAAAGATAGATTTCACTAGTTTCAGAAAAACACATTACAATCACTAAATTGAAATAACGATTTCACTTGTTTCAAAGATAGATTTCACTTATTTTTAAGACTGGAATAATCAGCTTCACATTCTTTTTAAATAACTAGTTTCACATTGTTTAAATAACCAGTTTCACATATTTTGCACTGAAATATGTTTGATATAAATGAAAACAAAAAATCCATTTCAAAAATTTGTCTCACTCAATTCAAAGAAAATATTTCAGAAAATCAATTTGACTCATTTGAAACGTTGAAATTTTATCATGTTTAAATGTATTCCAGATTGATCTTGTTCTAAAGGTCTTGGCGCCAGGAGTTCAGATATATAAAATATTTCTAAAATGGGATTATAGTTTTAAAGAAATGAATGAATGAAATTGCTAAAGAGAAAATAAAAGGCAGGATTTAAACTACCATGCGGATGTACCTTTAGGTGAACCACAAGAGAGAATGGATCAGACTTGCATCAAGTACTATTTTATCACTCACATGGACCTGCCATCTTATGTGACACAATGTTGAAATACGACATGCTTTTTGGGAATATACTAATATATGTGAGATGTTGGCCAGCAAAGTGCACGAATCGTAAAGTGCTCGGATGACAGATGGTTAGCCGATACCTCCCACCACCGGTAAGAACGAGTTTAAAGAACTTGAGATACATACGGGCTTCACTGCTGTAACATATAAACCTTGTAATGCTTGTCATCGGATTTTGTCCCAAAATCGATCGCCAACAGCCACCAAAGATGGAAAACCATATATACATCCATGAGACTATTCCTACCTAGAACCCCTTCCCACTTTCTGATACACAACATGAGACTATTTCTACTTTTTGTTGGAAATAATATGTGAGATTAAGTTCTGTAAGCTTAATTATTTTCCAGAAGGATATATGATTGTTAGGATAGGAAAAAAAGTTGTGGAAAAACATCACAAAATTAAAAGTTGGTATATATTTTACCTAGTTTTATTGTTCATAGCATAAGTGCATGCAAATTAAACATGTGTATCGACTATACAAACAAGCCCACATATTACATACACACATACGTACATACATACATATATACATACATACATACATACATACATACATACATACGTACGTACACACATGCATGCATGCATACATACATGCACATACACACATAGATACTTCCAACGTTCTTAAATATAAGTCTTTTTACAGATTTTAATACAAACTACATACATATGTATATATACATATTTTAGAGTAAAGATTCATTCATTTTGATCCGTACGTCTCTTATAGGAATCTCTAAAAAGATTTATATTTAGGAACATAAGTAGTTGCTTGGCTACAAGGTAGGTAGGTAGGTATACCAGACGAGGTGCGGGTACATAGACCTGGGTCTTGCATGAGCATGCAAGATCATTTTATATTTTTATTCCTGGACTGACTACCACACCTATACATAGCCGCAGAAGATGGAGGATGGTGGTAACTGGAAGAAGATGGAAAACCAAATATACATAGCCATGGCATACTAGTTTTATTGTTCATAGCATAAGTGCATGCAAATGAAACATGTACGTACATAGAATCATTTTATTCCTGCACTGACTAGTACACGTACACATACCTAGATATATATATGGATGTGGATGTGGCTCTCGATATATGGATGGATGGTTTTAGTCCTGCAAAGCAATCGATAATAAGATAAACCAATATTGATCAAGTGACCATGATGGTCTCCCGCCTCTCGGGCAGCTTCTCCTCGACAGTCTGGAAGTTGAAGTTGTAACTGTTGATGCCGGTGAAGAGACCATCCTCCTTGAAGACTTGCTCCACCTTGCCGTCTATGTGAATGTCCCTCTGCCAGTAGGTGAAGGGGACATCGACGGCGCTCCTCGCCGCGATGGCCATGATGGTGACCTTGGTCCTGGGCGGCACAGCGGCGACGTAGACCACCTCATGCTTCACCTTCTTCTCCATGGTCTCGCCCCAGTTGTAGGCCCCGAAGAACTCGGCCGAGACGCTGACGGTGGCGCCGAGGCCGAGCTTGGGGAACCCGGCTCGAATCTTGGAATTGTACCCGAGCTTGAGCTCGGCGGTGGAGTCCCAGGTGCTCATCTCCTCCTCCTCGTACACCAGCCTCAGCCTCTTGGTGTTCTCCGTGGATGTGTCGTTGACGGCCGCCGTGGTGGCCATGGTGAGCACGGTGGTGTCGTACACCCTGGCATCGTGGAGCTTGTAGTCGATGCTGTGGATCTCCCGGAGCAGGATGGGCTCCTCCACGGCGAAGCGTGCGTCGGCCGTGACGGTCGTGTCGGCCGCGTTTAGGCAGTCGCGGTACCCATTCATGGTGAGCCCCTTGCAGAAGCGCCCAGTCTGCACGCTGCTGATGGCGAACACGTCGTTCACCTGGTGTACCCGGAACCACGCGCTGCGGTTGGTGGCGGCGCTGGTCTGCGACATGTTGGAGGAGATCCAGCCCCCGGTCCTGTCCGCGAGGTTCCAGTAGGACGACCCGGTCCCTAGGCCGGGGCTGTTGTTGGCGATGCACAAGGAGCCGTCGTCCCTGGGGAAGGGCTCGAACCTGGCGCTGCCGTCGCCGATGTCGGTCATCGTTTGTCCGGCGGGAGGCCAGGAACCTGTTGTTCTTGTCCTTGAACATGACCAACTTGGGGAGAAGCCTGGAGCTGTTCACCAGGTTGAGGACGGTGAAGGCGTCCTGGTCGTGGTCGGTGGCTTCGGATTCGACGACGCGCATGCACGGAGCAGCGTCGTCCTTGGAGAACGTCATGCGCTTGTCATCGCCCGCGCCGACGAACCTGCATGCACGTTTAATTTAATTTTCACCGTACTCCTGCCTCTGCCTAGTGGTAGAGGTAATAATATATCTGAGCGTTGAAGTAGTAGTAACTAACCTGACGGTCATCACGGATTCACCGCCGTCACCAGTGGCGGTGGTGACAATTGGCTTAATCAGCGTACAGTTGGGGTCGGTGAGGTCTTCTTCCGGCTCGTCTGCGTTGGCGGCCATACACCAGCCGTCGCCCCGCCGACGAGCCACCCAGTACTTACGGTTGTAGCGGCATCGGATGTGGGCGAGGCCCTGGTGCCGCTGCGACACTTGGACGTCGTACCTGGTGTAGGGGTTATTGGTGTCCTTGCCGTTGAGCTGCAGCTGCCTGTAGGTCTCCCCCTGCTCCTGCACATACCGCAGGTAGGAGCCATTGCTCTGCGACCGCAGAGCGATGCAGCTGGGAAGTAGAGCCATGTTGTTCTTGTTCTATCGATGGATCGATCTATATGTGCTGCTTGCTTTCCTCAAGTCTTCATTTCTCTTGGGCTATTTATAGATAGATCCATCATCGTTTGGCCGACACGTTTAAAACTTGCAACTTGGATCCTGTACCTACTTTCCGCTGGGAACACAGGCACAAGGGACAGCTGTCCCACACGAAACACCCTCCGTGTCTACTCCCTCCGTCTCAAAATTCTTGTCTTATATTTGTCTAGATACGGATGTATCTAATACTAAAACGTGACTTGATACATCCGTATTTAGATAAATCTAAGACAAGAATTTTGGGACGGAGGGAGTATTTACCATGTATTTCGAGGTTTTATGTTTGACCATTGATTTGACCAACAAAATGTAGGTTGTATTTCACATAAACTATACCATTCATCGTAATGAAATGTAGTTTTCATCGGTACAGTTTTCATGAAATGAAATATACATATTATATTCCGGGTGCAATCCATGGTCGAAGTTTATTCGCCGAAAATGAGGACACCGTGTATTGAGGGATTGTGCCAGTATGAAAGTGTGATGTTCTCTCATTTCTACTCCCTCTGTTCTATGATATCAGACGTTATTACATCAAATGTGCTCAAGTATTTGATGTAATAAGTAATAATGTCTTATATTAAGGGACGGAGGGAATACATTGTTATGTGTAGTTTTCTATGTTAATGATTTCGATTGAATCTCCATGATTTTCTGTGCGAATTAAGGGTTTTCCTAAACTTTGGCCAAAACATTTCTATGTCGCGCATAGATGTCTGATACATCAGATATCCCCGTTTATTGGTCGCCTCCGATATTTGTTATCTATCGATAATGCAAACCTTGTATACAAAAATATTTTTACAGTTATTCGCGAGTTCAACGATGAATACTACTACGATACGGATCAACATTGACCGAGCAAAAACCCTTATCACTCACTGCCCACCGACATGTCAGTAGCTTCTCCTCAATTATGCCATCGTTATCACTGACCGGTCGACGAACCCATCAGTGGTGAGACACATCATAGATGGGCTGACTGGTCAGTGGTGATCACTAAAGGGGTGGCTTGGGGTAGGTCATGGTGGCCTGTCATTGAAGACTGGTGGTGGTTCTGAGGAGTGTAGCCCCAGTTGAACATCACTATCTCTACTGCAAAAACATGCTACTAGTGGCAGGCGTAAAAAGCCTACCAGTGGCGGGCATGGCTCCCAGCATGTCATTGGTAATTTTCCTGTAGTGACTGGTAACTAAAATATACTGCCCAAAAAAACCAACCGTAGTTGTCTCTGTGTGAACCTACAAGCACTAAAATGATGATGGTATAATAGTGGCCAACATTTTTTTCATATCATTTTTGTTTCATTTTCATTTTTATTTTTTGTATTGAAGCAATCAATCATGCATGGTCGGAGTTAATTTTCCAGTTTGTTCAAAATGTCCAGGCCTAAAGAATCCAAATAACATCAGCGATATTGTGCACAGGGAGTGCATTTAACTTCTGCTCGACAAGATGGAGGTGTCGGACACTGCAATGGTGTAGTTGTGTTGTAGGCCCGCCAGGGGCATTTACAGACGGTATGTTCACCTCACAGCGACAACAACTTGAACCTCCACGGCTAGTGCACGATGTGCTGGCCGCCTCATGCTAGACCACTACAGCAAGAACTCTGATGGTCCAATCTACCGGGGGTACCCTAGGCTAACAAAAATCCGCCCAGCAGGCCAGGAGTCGACGCAAGCAGACGACTCGGCCTGGCGGCCTTCTTCACAAGGACGCCTCCTTACTTGGCTCATAAGAAATATACATTAGTAGATTCAATAGCACTCTACCATGTAACTCTACCCTTCTTCCACCTATATAAGGTCAGGTAGGGGTTTACTGAGTAGTTAGATCCTCAACATCATGCTCAACGTGCATCTCTCACTCGAGACAACTATCAATACCAATCATACATGCACGAGTTGGGTGTTACCTCATCTCATGGGCTCAAACATGGGTAAATTATTTGTCTCGTGTGTACAATTTGATCCTCTAAGTGTGTCGTCCCATGATTTTTTGTGTGTGTGGAATTTCAATCACTGCAACAGGCAATCTATCCGATCGGATCTATTCTACTGCATACAAGAACACCTCCAGTAGGCCAACTGCAGCCACCGTTAGGTTCGGCTAATATATACTCCTCCCGTCCCAAAATTCTTGTCTTAGATTTGTCTACATACAAATGTATCACATAACTAAATACATTCGTATGTAAAAAAATTTAAGACGAGAATTTTGGGATGGAGGAAATACTATTATGGGGCGAACATTGCCATTAGAGAAGAATATTACACTATGCTATGAACTGTTGACGGAAATGGCTTATGGCTTTGAACCATTAACTTATTATTACGTCCGGCTTATATATACAATTTTATAAGTAGTAGCTAAAATTAACAAGGGATTAGGTTGTGAAAATGTGATAGGGGTATATATGTTATTACACTAGTAGAAAAACACCTATTAGTCCCGGTTCGTATGGGCCTTTAGTCCCGGTTCGTGAACCGGGACTAATGGGTCGTTACTAATACCTCCCCCCTTTAGTCCCGGTTCTAACACGAACCGGGACAGATGGTCCTCCACGTGGCTGGTGCGCCGAGCCCAGGGAGGGGGGCCTTTGGTCCCGGTTGGTAGCACCAACCGGGACCAAAAGGCATCCACGCCACAAGCATTCCAGTGGCTGGGGTTTTGTTTTTTAAAGGGGGGTCGGGGGTTTGGGGAGGTTAATTTAGGTGTTTCATATATTGTGTTAGCTAGCTAATTAATAGAGAGAAGTGTCCTCTCTTTTGTCCGTGCTTGGTCGACGCTACGTACTATACATACGTATAGAGAGGACTAGCTAGCTAGTAAGCAAACGAAGGAAACAGAAGATCGTCATGAACATATATGCATACAGAGGGAAGTGATATCGACCACCTCTCCTTCTCCGAGAGATTGGTCGAACAACAAGTTCTCGTATATCTGTCCGACACTACCGGCTACATATATACAATAATTATCTTTTACAAAAATAATCTCCTAACATACGGACGCTGCGTGGTCCACATAGTATTCTCCGCCTTCAGCGATCACGTGGTCAAGAAAGAATGCCGCCAATTCCTCTTGAATTGTTTCGCAGCGATCAGGTGCTAGTAGTTCATCCCGCATCCGAAACATCTAATTTTAAGAAGGGGTCAATACATATATATATATATATATATATATATATATATATATATATATATATATATATATATATATATGAATGAATGGAACTCAACACAAATGATGGTAATAAACAAAAATTGTGAATATTATTTCTTACGCACTTCATATTGTTTGTCAGAGTAGCCCCGCTCACAGGTCGTGTGGCGGATGGACTCGCAGATGTAGTATCCACAGAAATCATTCCCTTGTTCCTGCCACAACCACTTTACAAGAAATAGAGGTCAATCAAACTGATAATTAGCAAGCATGTTAAATGGTATTGATGAAACTAGCGCTTGAATCACTAGGAGATGCGTGGAATATGCTACTATAGTACTTACTTTCGGGTGTCTAAATTGCAGCTTCTTCGGCAGTCCCGGAGCTTTTTTGGTGAATTTTCTCCAAACCCTGCCATACAAAGAAAACAATTACTTGATATCAGAAATGAACAGAGTTGCTGATATGGTGGATAATGATCGATTTAACTTACTTCTCGAGCATTTCAGTCATGTCCGCATACTCCTTGGGATCTTTTCGTCTCGAGTCTAAGACAATTACTACTCCCTGCTCAAGCTTAATCTCTAGGAGAATATAGTGGTACCTGCGCATGCATGCATAACTCATCAATATTGCATTACTATAACCTGGACTAATAAGAGAAACCGAATATGCCACAAGACAGTTACACTCACTTGAAGTTGTAAGGAAAGAGTATTATATCCTTGTGTTCATTTATTACCAACGATTGTAGCAAGTTGGCCTCGGTATTTTCGGCATGAAATTCAACCTCAGTTGCATCTATGAGATATGTGTTAATGAACCCAATGGAACCCACTTGTCTTTTCTTCAATTCGCTAATCTTCAATCTGCATAATATAGTGAGGATAATTATAAATACATGCAATGAAAGAGCTGAGTTATATAGAGAGACTTAATGACAGAAGTAGTACTACTTACAGACAGTAGCAGGTGACCGTTGCTTTATCGAGGGCCAATTGATTGACAAACTGATAGAACTCCTCAAATGGAATAGGCATCAGTTCAATTCCAGCGAGGTCATGCTCCTTTTTAACTCTCACATACAAAGTACTCCTCCCCTCAGACTCTCTGCAGGTTTTCATGTACCAATCATGCAATTTTCACATCATCGTTGATTGAGAGCTTTCATCTTTGACAAGAGGCTTCCCGTACTCGTATCTTTGTATCTGCACCTCCAAGAAATCATAATGTACATCGTCGGGCAGGTAATCTTCAGGATTGCCATAACCGGGCACCATCCTCGGATCGACGATGTCGCTAGCAGGCACCTTGAGCGGGGGGCACAATTGCTATGCTTGTTCGCCGAGCTGGGCAATTTGTTTCCCAGCTCGTCGTTCTTTCATTCTTTGATCACTTTGAGTACGTCCCGACCTCTCCGCTTCGGCAAATGCCTTTCCAATAATGCGCTCATAGTTGCCTTTCGGCGGAGACTTGGGTGGTTTCCTCAGGGCAGCCAGAGTGCGCTTCGCTTTCACCGGATCTACCTTCTCCTCCGGAGGTGGACGTCTCTTTGCTTTCAACCCTGCAAACCAGTCATCCACTTCGGTCTGCGCGATCTTCGCGTTTTCCTCCTCGGTCCTCTCGTACGGTAACTTCTCTGAAGTCTTCAGAGAAGGACCGTATCTGTATTTCCTCCCGCCTTTGGCTGTACTGCTAGATGCCGGCAGAGCAGACGGAGCGGGTGTCTTCTTTTTTGCTTGCTTACGAGGCGGAGGAGAAGGACTACGACGCGCCGGAGCAGCCTGAGCAGCGGCGGGTCTCTTCCGCCCTTGCCGACGAAGCGGAGAAGGAGGAGGCTGGCTGCTCGGGTGCGCCGGCGCAGGCGGAGAAGGAGGCGGAGTGCCGCCACGCGCCGGAGAAGGAGGCGGAGTGCCGCCACGCGTGCCCTGATCGTCACTCACGGAGGAGGAGGCGGTGGAGGAGGCGTAGTGCCCTGACTCGCCAGAGGAGGAGGAGGAGGCGGAGGCGCCCAGTTCGGAAGGTTGATGAGCTCCTTCCGCCATAGGCATGGAGTCTTGAGCAGAACCCAGCCTAGTCTCCCCTTCACCGGTAGGGTGGTCAAGCGGGAGGTCCTCAAATCCCTCCGTTATTTCATCCAGCATCACCTTAGCATATCCTTCTGGAATCGGCTGGCAGTGATAAGTTGTGCCGAGTCTACTAGGATAAACTTGGCCAACAGCCGCCTTGACCTTCAAAGTCATCCATCGCGTCATAACGTGGCAACTTTGAGACTCCGTGATACCATCCACGGGATAGCCAGCAGGAGCCGTCAAAACATGCTCCGGCTGAAGCAGCTCGGTGGAAGCCACGCTGCTTCTCCGCTGAGATGGCGGGGTAGCTTGGGGGGAAGCTTCGGCAGGTCGTTTGCTGCGATCTTCTGCTTCTCGATCCTCTTCTCGTTCCTCTAGCCCCATTACCCTTTCGTGCAGCGCCTGCAGTTGGTCCTGCTCCAGTTTCTTCCTCCTCTCGTGGGTTTTTGTAACCCCCTGCATCCGGAAAACCAACCTTCCACGAAAGGGAGCCTGGCGTGCCTCGTGTCCATCCAGGGTGCTCAGGATTCCCAAGGGCCATTGTGAGCTCGTCCTTCTCCCTGTTTGGAAGGAACGTCCCTCGCTGCGCTGCATCGATATAGTGTCGAAGCTTACTGACTGGTATTTGCAGTTGCTCGTCCGTCCACTGGCACTTCCCTGTTACAGGGTCCAAGGTTCCGCCAGCCCCGAAGAACCAAGTCCGGCAACGGTCTGGCCAGTACATTGTCTCTGGTTCGATCCCTTTTTCAAGCAGATCATGCCCAGCCTTGGACCACTTAGGCCGGGCTTTGAGGTAGCCACCTGACCCCGTGCGATGGTGAAGCTTCTTCTTCGCAGCATTTTGCTTGTTTGTCGCCGACATCTTCTTACTCTTTTCCGATATCTTGTGGGCCACAAATGCGGGCCAGTGATCTTTGATCTTCTCATATTTGCTGATGAATTCTGGTGTCTTATCTTTCTCGACAAACGGGTTCAGCTCTTCCCTCCACCTCCTCATTAGGGTTGCCATCTTCTTAAGGGCACAAGACTTGATTAATTGCTCTTTAACTGGCTTCTCCGGATCCTCCTCTGGCGGTAGGGTGAAATTTGCCTTCAACTCAGTCCAAAGATCTTCTTTCTACATATCATTGACATAAGACACCTCAGGGTCTTCCTCCTTAGGCTTATACCATTGATGGATGCTGATCGGGATCTTGTCCCTAACAAGAACCCCACACTGAGCAGAAAATGCCTTCCTTGTCCGCATGGGTTCAATCGGTTCGCCGTCGGGCGCGATTTCTATGATCTCAAACTTTTCATCCGAGCTCAACTTTTTCTTCGGGCCTCGTCTCCTTACCGAAGTTGTGCTCGATCCGGAGGGCTAGAAATTATAAGGAAGAAAGACGAGAGTAATTAATATTTGTACATATACCAAAACAATGGATGCATCAATTAACTAGTGAGCACGGGCTTAACTAATATATATATACCTGGCCGGACTCGGTTCGGTCACCGGAGCAGTCAACACGGTCTCCTTCTGCTTGTACCTCCATTGTTTTACCGGAGCCATCATGAACATAGTCCTCTTCTTGTACCGGCATTAATGGGTCGAAGCCATCATTAACATAGCCCTCTTCTTCACCCAGTCCGCTGTCGTTGAGAAATGACACAACTTCATCACTTCCTTTTGCGATTATGTGCCTCAACATCGCTTCTATTTCTTCGTCTCGGGAGTGCTCCATAGTTTCTGCAAATATTTACAACATGTCAATTATTATTCAAACATGGTACAGATGGATATATATATATATATATATATATATATATATATATATATATATATATATATATATATTAGTGGCAAACGAGAACTAGCTAGCTAATCACAATAAGGAATCATGTTAGTTTGGGTGGCCTCGAGAGAGTTAATTTGTCGGGTAGGGGCGCGCGGCGGGAGGGGGTAGGAAACCAACATCGCTTTCTCTCTAGGGTTTGGGGTCGCCTCGACACAACGCTCAAGGGTTAATTAGGGTGGCCTCGAGAGAGTTAATTTGTCGGGTAGGGCGCCAAGGGAGGGGGTAGGAGACCAACATCGTTTTCTCTCTATGGTTTGGGTGTCCCCGAGAGTTTTGGTCGAGCGAGAGGGCCGAGAGGGGGGTGCTGCCGTTGTATAAGTTATCACGGTCGAGAGGGGGTATATATATCGACCGCCCCTCATGTCGAAGTTATCTCGAGGGGGTTATATCGATAACGACGACATACATATACATGGGAAAATAATGTTATCGGGGAGGGGGTATCGGTACCCCCCCTCGTGTTGAAGTTTCTTCTTTCTCCTCTATTCCTTTCTTCTTCTTCTACTCTTCTTTTCCTTCTTCTCGCGAGAAAGGAAAATAAGGAAAAGGAAGAAAAGAGGAAGAAGAAAAAAAAAAGAAAAAAAAGATGAGAAGAAGAAAGGAATAGAGGAGAAGAAGAAAAATAGAAAATTTCTATTCTTCTTCTTCTCCTCTTCTTTTTTCCTCTTCTTATTTATTTCTCCTCTTCTTCCTCTCCTCTTCTTCTCCTTTCTTCCTCTTCTTATTTTCCTTTTTCCTCTCATTCTTTTAGTATTGCTTGTTTAAAAAAAATTCAAATAGAAAATTTCGAAAAAAAACAAAGGTTTTTCCTAATGCATTGTTCATGTGAATATACAAACATTTGCATATTCTACAATAATTAATATCACCAAAAAATCTATGAACAGAAAAAAAACCTAACTTTTCTAAAAAACTATCTTTTGCATATATGAAAACATTAATACACATATGAACAAAAAATACATATATGAACAGAAACATGCTCTGAACAATTTTTGAACATCTACATACACATATATAGCCACATACATACACATATACATTATATATATATATATATATATATATATGAACAAAAAAACTAATTAAACTAATAAAAATGAAAAAACCAGAGCCGGTGCGGCGCGGCGGCTCACAGCGACGGTGGGGGCGGCGAGGGCGCCCGCTGGGCGGACGGGCATGGGCTCGGGCGGCGCGCTGGGCGCGTGAACGGGCGAGGGCTCGGGAGGCCGGGCGACGAGGACGGCGCGGGCTCAGGGAGGCCGGCGACGAGGACGGCAAGGGCTCGGTGAGGCGACGGCTTGGCGGCGGCGGCGGCGACGGCGAGGTGGAGCAGCCTGGCGGCGTCGAGGAGGGTCGGCGACGTCGGGGGCAACTGGCGATGGGATTCTGAAATTTTGCAAAGTGTTTGCTTATATAGCAAAGGCATTGGTCCCGGTTCGTGAAACCAACCGGGACTAATGCACCCTTTAGTCCCGGTTGGTGCCTTCAACCGGGACCAAAGGCCTCCTTTTCGGCAGCCCAAAGGGCGGGAAGCGGCGGCCTTTCGTGCGGTTGGTGCCACGAACCGTACCAATGCCCCTTTAGTCCCGTTGGTGCCACCAACCGGGACCAAAGGCCTCAGGCTGCCTGCCACATCGCCAAAGTTTAGTCCCACCTCGCTAGTTGAGAGGGGCGTGCAGTGGTTTATAAGCCCCACTGCCGCACCCATCTCGAGCTCCTCTCCACCGCAGGCTTTCGGGCCTACTTGCTATGCTTTGCCTGGTGGGCCTTCTGGGCCTACTGCGGGCCTGAATCCTGGCCCATAGTAGGGTTTCTAGTCGTATTCAGGCCGTGGGGGCCCAGTAGGAGGCATTTTTTTGTTTTCTTTACTTATTTTTGCTATTTTATTTTTTCCAGTTTTTTTGTTTTGTTTTCTGCATTATTTATTTTCTTTCTTTTTTGCTTTATTTTTTAATTCTTTTTGCTTTTAGTTTTACGAAAATTATAAACTTTCTGTTAGTGCCATTAGTTTTCAGTAGGAGGCATTTTTTTGTTTTCTTTACTTATTTTTGCTATTTTATTTTTTCCAGTTTTTTTGTTTTGTTTTCTGCATTATTTATTTTCTTTTGTTTTTTGCTTTATTTTTTAATTCTTTTTGCTTTTAGTTTTACGAAAATTATAAACTTTCTGTTAGTGCCATTAGTTTTCAGTAGGAGGCATTTTTTTTTGTTTTCTTTACTTATTTTTGCTATTTTATTTTTTTCCAGTTTTTTTGTTTTGTTTTCTGCATTATTTATTTTCTTTTGTTTTTTGCTTTATTTTTTAATTCCTTTTGCTTTTAGTTTTACGAAAATTATAAACTTTCTGTTAGTGCCATTAGTTTTCAAATTTGAAAACACTTTTTTTGTTTTTTGCTTTATTTATTTTATTTTGTTTCTACTTACAACTAAATACTTATTGTTGACATGAAAGCATTTCAAATAAACTCTGAAAAAGTTAAAAGTTGGCATGGTATCGTAAATTGACCCACATAGCATGTGCATGTACAAAACGGACAATGGTATCATACTCGTCAGTTACAAATTTGGCATGGTATCATCATAATAATTGACATTAAAGGGAGGAATTTCATGAAACTTTTCATGATCTTCAGACATGTCTGTCTTGTCCTCCACTCCCACGATGTCCGTTTTTCCTGAAAGAACTATGTGGCGCTTTGGCTCATCGTATGATGTATTCGCTTCCTTATCTTTTCTCTTTCTCGGTCTGGTAGACATGTCCTTCACATAGATAACCTGTGCCACATCATTGGCTAGGACGAACGGTTCGTCGGTGTACCCAAGATTTTTCAGATCCACTGTTGTCATTCCGTCATCGTGGGTCTACCTGCATTCTCGCCTCCTGACAGATTGACCCATTTGCACTTAAACAAAGGGACCTTAAAATCGTGTCCGTAGTCAAGTTCCCATATATCCACTATGTAACCATAATATGTGTCCTTTCCCCTCTCGGTTGTTGCATCAAAGCGGACACCGCTGTTTTGATTGGTGCTCTTTTGATCTTGGTCAATCTTGTAAAATGTATTCCCATTTATCTTGTATCCTTTCCAAATCAATACACTCAAAGATGGTCCCCTGGACAACAAGTACAGCTCATCACAAACAGTGTTGTCACCTCTGATACGTGCTTCCAAACAACTGCTGAAAGTCCTGATGTGTTCACATGTAATCCAGTCGTCGCACTGCTCCGGGTGTTTGGAGCGCAGACTGTTCTTGTGTTCATCGACATACGGGGTCACCAAGGTAGAGTTCTCAGAGAACTGTGTAGTGTGCTTGAGAACAAGAATATCCGTCCCTGCATATAATTGAGTCCCTTCCAAGCGTGCCTTTTCCAGTCAGTCTCCCCTGATACCGCCATTTAGGGAGACCTATCTTCTTAAGGCTAGGAATGAAGTCAACACAAAACCCGATGACTTCCTCTGTTTGATGGCCCATGGAGATGCTTCCTTCTGGCCTAACGCGTTACGGACATATTTCTTTAGGACTCCATGAACCTCTCAAAGGGGTACATATTGTGTAGAAATACGGGGCCCAGAATGACAATCTCGTCAACTAGATGAACTAGGACGTGCGTCATGATATTGAAGAAGGATGGTGGGAACACCAGCTCGAAACTGACAAGACATTGCACCACATCAGTCCTTGGCCTTGGTATGATTTCTGGATCGTCACCTTCTGAGAGATTGCATTGAGGAATGCACATAACTTCACAATGGCTAATCGGACGTTTTCCGGTAGAAGCCCCCTCAATGCAACCGGAAGCAGTTGCGTCATAATCACGTGGCAGTCATGAGACTTTAGGTTCTGGAACTTTTTGTCTGGCATATTTATTATTCCCTTTATATTCGACTAGAAGCCAGTCGGGACCTTCATACTGAGCAGGCATTCAGAGAAGATTTCTTTCTCTTCTTTCGTAAGAGCGTAGCTGGTAGGACCTTCATACTGCTTCGGAGGCATGCCCTCTTTTTCGTGCAAGCGTTGCAGGTCCTCCCGTTCCTCAGGTGTATCTTTTGTCTTCCCATACACGCCCAAGAAGCCTAGCAGGTTCACGCAAATATTCTTCGTCACGTGCATCACGTCGATCGAAGAGCGGACCTCTAGGTATTTCCATTAGGGTAGGTCCCAAAATATAGATTTCTTCTTCCACATGGGTGCGTGATTCTCAGCGTCATTCGGAACAGCTAGTCCGCCGAGACCCTTTCCAAAGATTACGTGTAAATCATTGACCATAGCAAGTACGTGATCACCGGTACGCATGGCGGGCTTCTTCCGGTGATCTGCCTCGCCTTTGAAATGCTTGCCTTTCTTTCGATATTGATGGTTGGTCGGAAGAAATCGACGATGGCCCAGGTACACATTCTTCCTGCAGCTTGCCAGGTATATACCATCGGTGTCAAGTAAACAGTGCGTGCATGCGTGGTATCCCTTGTTTGTCTGTCCTGAAAGGTTACTGAGAGCGGGCCAATCGTTGATGGTCACGAACAGCAACGCCTTTAGGTTAAATTCCTCCTGTTTGTGCTCATCCCACGTACGTACACCGTTTCCATTCCACAGCTGTAAAAGTTCTTCAACTAATGGCCTTAGGAAAACATCAATGTCGTTGCCGGGTTGCTTAGGGCCTTGGATGAGAACTGGCATCATAATGAACTTCCGCTTCATGCACATCCAAGGAGGAAGGTTATAGATACATAGAGTCACGGGCCAGGTACTGTGATTGCTGCTCTGCTCCCCGAAAGGATTAATGCCATCCGCGCTTAAAGCAAACCATACGTTCCTTGGGTCACGTGCAAAATCAGCCCAGTACTTTCTCTCAATTTTTCTCCACTGCGACCCGTCAGCGGGTGCTCTCAACTTCTCGTCTTTCTTACGGTCCTCACTGTGCCATCGCATCAATTTGGCATGCTCTCTGTTTCTGAATAGACGTTTCAACCGTGGTATTATAGGAGCATACCACATCACCTTCGCATGAACCCTCTTCCTGGGGGGCTCACCGTCAACATCACCAGGGTCATCTCGTCTGATCTTATACCGTAATGCACCGCATACCGGGCATGCGTTCAGATCCTTATACGCACCGCGGTAGAGGATGCAGTCATTAGGGCATGCATGTATCTTCTGCACCTCCAGTCCTAGAGGGCATACGACCTTCTTTGTCGCGTATGTACTATCGGGCAATTCGTTATCCTTTGGAAGCTTCTTCTTCAATATTTTCAGTAGCTTCTCAAATCCTTTGTCAGGCACAGCAGTCTCTGCCTTCCACTGCAGCAATTCTAGTACGGTACCGAGCTTTGTGTTGCCATCTTCGCAATTGGGGTACAACCCTTTTTTGTGGTCCTCTAACATGCGATCGAAATTCAGCTTCTCCTTTTGACTTTCGCATTGCGTCCTTGCATCGACAATGACCCGGCGGAGATCATCATCATCGGGCACATCGTCTGGTTCCTCTTGATCTTCAGCAGCTTCGCCCGTTGCAACATCATCGTGCACATCGTCTGGTTCCTCTTCATGTTCAGTAGCATCACCGTATTCAGGGGCACATAGTTGTCATCGTACTCTTCTTCTTCGCCGTCTTCCATCATAACCCCTATTTCTCCGTGCCTCGCCTAAACATTATAGTGTGGCATGAAACCCTTGTAAAGCAGGTGGGTGTGGAGGATTTTTCCGCCAGAGTAAGACTTCGTATTCCCACATATAGGGCATGGACAACACATAAAACCATTCTGCTTGTTTGCCTCAGCCACTTCGAGAAAATCATGCACGCCCTTAATGTACTCGGAGGTGTGTCTTGAACCGTACATCCATTGCTGATCCATCTGCGTGTATTATATATAATTAAGTGTGTCAAAAATCATTACAGAACATCATGAATAGATAATTAAGTGACCAAATTAATAGAAGTTCATCATCACATTAAAACCAAAGTACATACATAGTTCTCAATTAACAACATAAAGCTCCGCAGAGCATCTAAATTAATTAAACCATACACTGAAACTATGTAAAAACATTTCAATGCGAAAACAAATGCGATCATAATCGCAACCAATGTAACAACTGATCCAACGGCATAATGATACCAAGCCTCGGTATGAATGGCATATTTTCTAATCTTTCTAATGTTCAAGCGCATTGCATCCATCTTGATCTTGTGATCATCGACGACATCCGTAACATGCAACTCCAATATCATCTTCTCCTCCTCAATTTTTCTAATTTTTTCCTTCAACAAATTGTTTTCTTCTTCAACTAAATTTAACCTCTCGACAATAGGGTCGGTTGAAATTTCCGGTTCAACAACCTCCTAGATAAATAAAATCTATGTCACGTTGGTCGGCATAATTGTCATAAACAATAAATGAACCACTAGTTATGAAAAGATAATATATATATACCACATCCGAATCATAAACAGGATGAGGGCCGACGGGGCGGATACCAAAACCATCGCACTATATAAGATGCAATAATAAAAGTAAGAAAATTATACAAGTATCTATACAAACATACAAGTAAGAATTTTTTTTTCCTTTCAGAAAGAAGATAAGAACAAGAGGCTCACCACGGTGGTGCCGGCGACGAGATCGGCACGGGCGCTCGACGGCGGTGAAGACGGGGACGGGACGTGACGGACCGCTAAACCTAGACAAATATTAAGGAAAATGAAGCTTGTAGGTCGAGCTTGAAGAGGAGAAAGCTTAAGTAGTGTGACTCGGGCATTCCATCGAACACCTCGTGTGCATAGGAGGTGAGCTAGAGCACCACAAAGCTCTCCCCTCGCCGGCCACGAAAAACAGAGCACTGGGAGTGCTGCTCGTCATGGGCGAGGGGTATATATAGGCAACTAATTGGTCCCGGTTGGTGACTTGAACCGGGACTAAAGGGCCGCCTTTGGTCCCGGTTCAAGCCACCAACCGGGACCAATGATGGTGGGCCAGGAGCGAGGCCCATTGATCCCGGTTCGTCCCACCAACCGGGACCAAAAGGTCCGGACGAACCGGGACCAATGGCCCACGTGGCCCGGCCGGCCCCCGGGGTTCATGAACCGGGTCCAATGCCCCCATTGGTCCCGGTTCTGAATTGAACCGGGACTAATGGGCTGGACCGGCCTGGACCATTGGCCCCTTTTCTATTAGTGTTAGTAGCTGCAGTATATTGGCAGCGGGATCTCGTGACATAGCTAGCATGATAGACGTGTCTGCGTAGCTAATCTATCCACTATTGACTCTATCATAGGCATGTCAACATGTGATATGTACTACTTATTTGGAGCCATCCATTATTGGTGCGTCCGTGCATGTGAGTTTTGCTCCATCACGTGTTGTGTGCTTGTGTTTAATTGGGTGGTGGGTGATTGAACAAATCTAGATGCCTGCCTGCATATTGGGTGATTCGTCCTCATTATGTGAGCTGATTCCGGAGACAAGGGACGTGTTTGGTAGCCGTTTCACCCAGCCCGATTTAATGGACCTAATGAGGACTGGCTTAGTAGAAATAGCCTAAAAACTAACCGTTTTTATATAGAGATGAATGCCTGCATGTTGTTTTGCAGCAAGGTATTTTTGAATTTTATATATGATAAAAGTAGACCCTGGGGCCATAGTTTTCACTAGAGACTTCTCTCTCAAACAAAAAGCATACGGTGGGTAAACAAATTACTGTTGGGCAATTGATAGAAAAGCGCATAGTTATGATGATATCCAAGGCAATGATCATGTATATAGGATCACGTCTGTGACAAGTAGACCGCCTGCATCTACTACTATTACTCCACACATCGACCGTTATCCAACATGCATCTATAGTGTTAAGTTCATAAAGAACGAAGTAACACCTAAAGCAAGATGCCATAATGTAGACAAAGTAAACTCAATCAATATAAATAAACCTCATGGTTTTATCCTTAATGAAAACAATACAAATATGTATCTTTTCCCTTTCTGTCACTGAGTTATGGAGCACCACAAGATTGAACCCATCACAAAGCACCCCTCCCATTGCAAGATAAATCAATTTAGTTGGCCAAACCAAATGGCTAGATCGGAGAGAAATACAAAACTATAACAATCATGCACAAAAGAGTTTAGAGTAGACTCAAATAGTATTCATAGATAATGTGATCATAAGCCCACAATTCATCGGATCACAACAAACACACCGCAAAAGAAGATTACATCGAATAGATCTCTAAGAACATCGAGGAGAACATTGTATTGAAGATCAAAGATAGAGTGAAAAAGTCATTTAGCTATTAACTATGAACCTGTAGGTTTGTGATAAACTACTCACACATCATCGGAAGGGCAGCAATGTTGATGTAGAAGCCCTTCATGGTCGATTCCCCACGACAGCCTCCAAATGGGATCTCGCAAAAACAGAAGCTTGTGGCGGCGGAAAAAGTATTTTGGGTGGCTCCCTATTGGTTTTCCGATTTTAGATAATTTATAAAGCTGGAATTAGGTCAAACGGAGGAACAAGGGGCCCACAAGGCACATGGGTACCCTGCCCCCCGGGTGCGCCTATGTGGCTGGTGGCCTACTCCTTAGCCTTCTGGCCTCCTCCCGAAGCTTACATGGTCTCTTATGTCCCAAAAGACCGTCAAAAAGTTTTGTGGCATTTGGACTTTGTTTGGAACAGAATTCCTGGAAAACCAAAAAGAGGCAAAAAACAATAACTGACACTTGGCACTAAGTTAATAGGTTCATATCAAAAAATAAAATAATATTTGATATAATTCATCTAAAACATCCAAGATTTGATACTATAATAGCATGGAGAAATCAAAAATTATAGATACGTTATAGACTAATCAAGCTCAACCAGCACAACTGGCAAAAAAGGAGAACCACCAGCTGATACCTCGACACATCTAAATCAGGAGGCATCTGCTCATCGAGTGGGGTTGGGAGTCCTCCAACATATGATGCACCGTACTGGGTGTTGGACATGGCAAGGGACCAAGTAAGATCTTGGGTATGTGTGGTCATGTCCTACAATAGTCGCACGCATTGACCGTAAGCATAGCACACACAGTACCAGACGAACTATGAACAAGGAGCATACATGACAACTACCTAGGAATTCATTGTGTTCATCACTCTCACACTACTCTACCATGGCAACAAATCCACCACCAATAGCTACCACAACATCACAATCTACTGCATTGACAGTAAGCATAGCACACGAAATGCATGAATCAACCCTACCACATGCTTGCACATCAAACCCTACGACCATATGATCTCAGTTCTACCTAGAACGAACATAGAGAAGAGGGTGATTGGACTCATAGAGGCCATCGCTGCAGCTCGAGCTGGACGCGGGAATGGCGGAGAATTAAGTTGAGGACATGAGTCGTCGCCGCCGTGGACCACCCGCCGGTGAAGGAGCATCGCTTACCTGGTTGTCGGTGCCGACGCGCGTTGGCGGGAAAATTCGGAAGGGGGTGGGGGGGGGGGGGGGGGGGACGGGTGCCGAGACTGTGGGCGGCTAGAGGAGGCAGCTAAATAGGGGCGACCGAATTTACGGGAGGTGAGCCAAAATCCTCCCGTCAATTTTTCGGAGACATGCGCAAGCTCGCTACTTCTTCCTAGTCGCACGAGCTCAGCGCCGCGTACCCTTCCCCTGTTTCAACCGAGTCCAGCGCTCTAGAAATTGCCGATTTGGATCGTAGCTGTTTTTGTTTTTGAGGCAAGGGCGTAGCTGTTTGACCTAACTAAGAGATGCTTTAAACTTTGTATGACATGGGCCGAACAGTGTATGCGGGCTACCAAACAGGACGGATTCATCCCGCGCATGTCTTGTTGGGCCATGTAGAGGAAACAAAACACGTCCATGTTTGTTTATTTCATGCGTGTCACCAGACCAGTCACATCAATCAACCTATATGCACCTTTGTATATTCATCATGCTCGAATATTGTACTGCATGCGTGTCACCGGACCAGCCACCTCCAATATTGTACGGCTTTAATTTGTCACCACGTGAAACATACTCGAATGCATGCATAGATTGATTGCTGACACCATTGATATTTATTAGAGCTGCATAGGCCAGCGCACACATCATTGTCATTGGTCCACCTACAATTAGCAAGGACACTTAATATTGTATATTTATTCTGCTCTGGCGCCGACGTGCATTTTCTATCTAGCTATAAGCATAACATTGTATTATAGAAATCTAGAGTAGGGTGTTTGGGATCTCAGCCTCCATAGATGCCGAATTTCTGAAAAAATACAAATTCAAACTTTTTGGTTTCAAAAAAATCTGAAAAAAATGTATACAAGTGAACAAGGATGTGAGGTGTATGTGTGTAAAATTTCAGCATGAAATACGTTAAAATGGAACAAGTGCTGGAAAATAAATTCATGGTCTTGTAGGAAGAATAATATTATATGTTATAAATCCCACATTTTTCTTCACAGCCCTTTTTTCAACGTATTTCGTCCTTAAAATTTAGACACTTGTGCATGCCTTCATGTATATCTGTATTTTTATCAGAACTTTTTGAAATGTAAAAATATGTATTTTCACAAATTTTGAATTTTGCATTTGGAGAACTCCATGAAGATCGACCTCCGAAACCAATTTCCGATTATTCTATTTCATCTGAGCCGTCCCTTTGGGTACATATATGTCACTTATACATTTTTCCAGTTTATTATCTATATTTTTCCTTTTCGGTACATTTCCAGTGACTTGACAAATTGATGCCTAAAATTCTTGTGAACTACTCCTAAGGTCATTACTCACAACAATATTTATCATATACGCCACTGCTCGATATATTGTGTATCCCATGAACATTATTGTTTAATAAAGGGTACAAATTGCTTAAAAAATGCATGCACACGGATCACAGCACGTCTGTAATATACATAGGGCCTTAACGTACAGAGATTCATCCATCCTATTGGAATTTTGCACATGCCATCTTTGCATGCGCACTCCCTACAAGCATGCATGCACGCAACCGACAGATGAAGGCGCGTTGTCCTACTCTGACAGCTGGTCGGTTCGTGAACCTTGCTGCACGTGAACCATGCACAAGAAAAAAAATTGTCCTATGTGGTCGCCGTGGAGCCTATACCCCTTGGTCCCGTAGTATAAGATGTAAATAAAGTATAATTTACAGAGGAAGTTATTTGATTAAGCTATTTTATTTTTCACTTGGTCAATCCCATACTACATGTGTGAACTATGAGAAGAAATATATTTGATTGAGCAACCTTTTGAATAATTAAAATGATATTCATAGTCAAAGTTCCAAGGCATGTCCGAAGTGTTACTTCTTTGTGATATAGAGAGAGTATGCCAAAACTCATTGGCGTGGACGAGCTCGCGTGGTCATGTTATCACGAGCCGTCCACTCATTCTAGGATATGAGACGTACGCTGTATTGCTTGGCATTTACGTTGCCTCATTTAATGCCTATCGTGGACGGGAGGAGCCGACGTTGTGCCGATGTTGCAAACGGCACGTAACACCCGTTGTGGGTTGTAGACAGGCTGGGAGCGGCCACCAACTGCATTTTACTCCACCTATCGCCCTCTCATGGCCGCTCAGTCTCTGCCAAACGATTGCCGAAAAATTCGGCGAGCATACTGGTCTCAATGAGCTACTACCACCTGGGGTAAAAACAAAAAGTTGATGACGAAATCCAAAAATCTGTTTTTTCTTCATTCTATATTACTTTACAGAGAGAGTAGTAAAATACAGCCGCCAAGTTTGTCAAATATGCATGAGATCTCTGAGATCACAGATTCACATACATATACGGAACTGGCTGAATCAACACCTTGTACCGATCAAAAGGTTTCATAAATAAATGATCAGAAAAAAAGCTGTTTGCCGAAAAGTGGCCAAGTTTTTCTGCAGATTTCAGAGCCAAAACAACATGCAAGCTCTGGCTGCGAAAGTTCTCATCCGACAAATTTATGAGAGAAGTAAGAAAGTCAAACAGACTATGAACCTTTCGTCAATGGCCACATCATCTTATCTCCATCGTACTGCCTGATTGCATGAAGCATACACATCCCAGACTCGTCACTGCAAAAAAGGGCAAGACAACATTTGAATCTTCGTCAGGTCTCCAGAAGTAAAACTTATGAGTACACAGGTGTGAGATAAAAATGTCCATTTACGTAGTGAAAAAATCGCGTTTTATCTGTCAGGCCACTTATCTGAAGATCGACATCAACCCATCTTCAGTTAACTGCAGGTTATCGCTTCAGCTGTTGATTCAAACTCCACCGTCCGATTCACATCCAACGATGCTGGCCTCCACTACTGCTTCGCGCTAGAGGCAGCTGCTGAGAGACATTGATCTTCCATCGGACGGCAGCCGTCGCGTCAAGGGTCGCTGTTGATCGTCCAGCAACTTCACCTGTTCTCTTTTTACCTTTCAGATTACTTTCTGTTTTGTAATGGCTATAAAGCCAGGATTTGGATATCGGTAGAGGCATCTAGAACTGTAATAGGGTTAAACCCCAGCCGTCGTGACCCGCTTGCTCAACCTGTTCGTCTTTGAGTGCTACAAACCCTGAGCAAAGTTCCTCAACTTCCTTCCTGTTCTTGATGTTTATCTGAATTTGAGTGTAGTTGGGCCATCATCTAGCTCAGGATTAACATTATGTTGGGGAATCTACCCTTCCATCTGTCAGCTGGACAATGCCATTTCGCAAAGAACTCACTGTAGGCAGCTGAATAATGCCGAGTGAATCTGTGAGACATCCTCATGGCGGATCATATGCCGCCGCACTCCTCCAACAACTTGAGCGCACAATGAGTCCAGAACATGAATCTCCTTCAGCATATCCCACATGTATGCAGCCCATCCATGATCTAGAATGAGAGGAACAAAAAACTACAAAAACAAACCTTGTATCAGTCTTTCATCATGAGCAAATAAACTATGTACTGAAGACAACAACACCAGCTCATACCATCTGGTACCTGTGATATCATGACTTGTATGTGCAGGTTTAAGTTGTACGGGCTTGCCTCCGACTCCCGTCCCGTGTCGCTCCCGAGCGAGCGACCCGGGAGTAACCTAGCACCGCCATCAGCAGCCTCCCCCCCCCCCCCCCCCACCTCCCCGGCCAGCACCTCTCCGTCGCTCCCGGCTGGAGCCGTGGCGGCGGCGGCGGCCTCCTTCTCGGGAGCCGTCGGCCTACTTCATGCTGGTCGTCTGGAGGCGGCAGATCCCGGCGGCGCGGCGCGTGGCTGCCCTGCTTCGGTGACGGCGGATCCGGGCGACGTGGCCTCACCTCCGCGGGGCTGTGGCGGATCCGGAGTGACCCATCGCCTCCCGCCTCCGCCATAGCCATAGCTCCGAGTTGCTCGCCTCGTGCGGCGGCTCAAGAGATATATTTTTTTTACTAAAGTGTCGGAGAGGTGGGAGGTGGGGGATGGAAGTGGACCCATGAAGTCATGGATGCTTATCAGTTACGAAACCGCCGTTTGTGTGACGGGCCGCATGGTCGCCAAACGTTATCCACCGTCAGCCATGGCATGGTGCAATTTAACTACATCGCATTTAATATACAAACCGACATGTCTTTGTCTCATTGGTACACCTAGCGAGAGCAGGCGAGCTCGTCCGCTCTATCGCCGCTCTCGTATTTTTTTAGGGGATTTGTGAACATTTTCTACTATCGCTCATGAAGTATAGTTTATTGTGTGGCCTGATAAGAGTAGCGGGTTGCGAAAACAAACACGTACCCAAACGCTATATTATAATAATCGGCTTTTTCTAGTATGTTCCCGCCGAATATAACAAACGGACACGAACAATAGTTTACCTGCTCCCCATGTAAGGATGTTCATGCATGGCATGTGTGCCACCACACCGGTCACAGCAATCAACCTAGCTACAAGCGTCTTTGTCTTTTCATCATAACTCCAGCCATGTCCGAGATGGCAACATATCAACTTCATTTTTGTAGTCACCACGTGAAACACACTCGGATGCGCATGCATACATTGATGGCAAACACTTTGATATTTCACACTGTATAGACCAGCACACACGTCTATCAATTGGTCCACGTAGAGTATAAGCAACGACTTGTATATTTAGGGCATCTTCCAAGTTGACCCCAAATATTTCCCGTGTATGTGTCATTTTTATGTCTAGACGTGGTCCACGGATATGATGCGGTAAAAAGTCATCCAATGCTAATCATAAAGTATCCGGTTGGGAGGAGAAAGAGTAGTTGGGGACCATGTATCTGCTGAGATATTTGTGATTTAATGTCCGGTTAGGAGGAGAGAGAAGAGGGGGGCATGCACCTACGGTTAGGAAGAACCCCATTCGTCTTTTGGATACCTGAATCTGCACGTCCAGATTGCTAAACAGGCATATATACCTTCCCGTTGGATGTGAAAACTGATGCGGACATATAGTGGAGGTTTGAAGGTCCGCTTTGGAGATGAACTTTTTTTTTCTATAGGCATCACTTTATAGTATAAGCAGTCTATGATCTGATTCCTCCCATTGGGTGCATATATGTCATATATAGATTTTCTAATTTCTTATTCATGTTTTTTCCGTTTAGGCATACATCTATTGATCTAAACACATATTTTGCCCTAAATTCTAATGAATGACTCCTCAGGTCGTTACTTCTTATATTAAGTCATGGGCATTTTCTATGGACACATTTTTAAATTCTAACTATTTGCTCTACAAAAATCTATATTGATTGCATTGCGCACCTAGATATCATGTCGCGATATCTCTTTATTGCATTGTGCATTATTGGTTGCAACTATAGGCTTTACTTCTGATGATACATTTTTCTATTGTAAATGGAAGCATATGTACACTAGGCTCGCTCTAGACTAATCATCTGTATTCACCCTCGGTTCATATATAATCTTGGATCTACAAAATGGAAATATTCTCAAAAATATGGACCTCTCCGCAAAAAATCATGAGCAATGGCCAACGTGTCCCTTGAAATCACTGTTGTTCAAACAAATAGCTCTTGCTTCGCTGTACAACAACCGTCTAGAGAGGGAGGACGCTCGGCCATATGGTGTACCCATTAGCACGGTCATTCCAGAGATAGAAGGCTTGATGCTCGGATGAGTGTGTGATGGAGGGCGTCATTTCCTTCTTGCAGTCATTGCGGAAGAGTACTCCTCTCGACACTAAGTTGTGTTCAATCAGTTAGGGAGTAGTGGTCGTACTTGTTGATAGAGCCGGACTTGTTTCCCGGGGTTTGGTTGGTGATCATGTGCGTCTGTGCGGAAGTTTTGTGGTCGATGGGGGTCGATGCCGGGGAAGACGATGTTCTTTTGGCCTTTTTTCTTACCTTTTTGAAGGCATTTGCAGAAGTCCTTGCTCACAGTCACCGTGGGTGGAGATCACATTAGGTGTTGTCGATCTGCTTTGGTTGTCATGGAGATGGTGTGCGTTGTGGGGTTTTGGCCTAGTTTCCTTTATATACTTGGTCATTCTATATTTTTGCTATTTTTTCCTATCTATAAGAAAGTGCAGTAACTCTCTGCCCTTGAGGTTCCATAAAAACAGGGGAACCTGAAATAATATGGGCGGCCGGTAAAAGCCCCTTCAGTCTCCAATCTCCTCTTTGCCGACAATTCTTTGTGCCTTATGCGAGCCAATACCATGAATGCAGAAGCTTTGAGATCAGTTCTAAGTTCTTATTATGCAGCCTGATCAGGGCAAATGGGGAGTGTCGAAAAATCTAGCATTTCCTATGGCCCCAATACGAAGGTCGAAGATAAGGTGCATATTTGTACTATCCTGAATATTATGACCGAAGCACTCAATGACAAATATTTGGGTTTGTCTGCCAATGTGGGGGTGGATAAAAGTGATTGTTTTCAGTTCCTGATTGATCGAGGTATTATGAAAATTACTGGATGGAAAGAAAAACTGTTGTCTGCTGGAGGAAAGGAAATTCTGCTCAAATATATTGTTGAAGCTATTCCAACTTATGCCACGTCCGTCTTCAAAATTTCTTTTTTTGTTGCAAAGAATCATTGACGTGATGTCGCTATTTGGGGGGAGGGGGTGGGGGTGACGAGGGCAAACGGAAAAGGATGCATTGGACGGCGTGGTGGAAGATGTATGTTCCAAAAGACCAAGGAGGAATAGTTTTTAGAGATATACATTTTTTAACCTGAGATTGTTAGCCAAACAAGCTTGGTGTCTCTTCGATAATCCTGATTCGTCATGTGCCACAATGTTAAGAGCCAAGTAGTTCCTGTTGATGAATGCAAGTTTAAAAAGGATCTCCTCCTTTATGTGGCAAAATATCATGGCGGGGGTAGACTCTCTCAGAAATGGCCATATATCACGGTTGGGAAAACGGACTAAATATTGATATATGGAGAGATGCTTGGATTTTGAATTGTGCGAATAGGAAAATTATTACTCCTTGAGAAGGGAACCTTCTATTGAAAGTCTCTTATCTTATTGATCCAGTCATGAATGATTGGGATGAAGATTTGGTAAAAAAACACTAAGGCCCATTGATGCTCGACGAGTCCTGGTGATCCCTCTCCCTATGCATAATATGCTAGATTTTATTGTTTGGAGTGATACAAAAAATGGATTATTCACTGTTTGTTTTTCTTATTTGAAGGAATGGAATAAACGACACCGGAGGAAATTAGAATGCACAAATGGTAAGGGTAGAAGCAAGGTCAAACCTATTTGGGATAAGATTTCGAAATTAGCTTGTTCGACGAAGGTAAAAATCTTTATCTGGTGTATGTTACATGGGACTCTCCCATGCCATGTTACACTGGCCAATAGACAAATAAAAGTTTCACCCATCCGTCCATCGTGTTCAAATGGCCAGAGGATACGAAACACGTGTTGTTTCTGTATCAGATGGCAAAAGTTGTGTGGAATAAGTTTGGGATATACAAAGTGCTTAAAAAAATTGATCGTGGAGGAGAGGCAGTCCTTGAATTACTACTCCTCATGTGAGATGTAGAACTATCTATTTTGGGCTACCAAAATGCACGAGAGCTTAGCACTATAATTGCGTGGTATTTATGATGGAATAGACGCAAACTGGCTCAAGAGGGAATTCCCAAGAAGCGTATTAAACCTCGATGGGAATTCATGATATAACAGCGAACTATGTAAATGCCCACTCACCTAATGCAAATAGGAAGAATGGAGGATGGTGCAAACCTCCTATGGGGTTTGTTAACTGAATGTAGATGCTTCACTTGATCATGATCTGCTAAGGGGCACATCGGGTGTTGTTCTCAGGGGTGATTAAGGAAATTTCATTGTTGGCGAAAATTGGTAGATTGATTGGTGTGTGGATGTTCTGACAGCGGAAGCGTTCGCGCTAAGGTTTGGATACCGCTGGCACAAAAGTCAAGCTGCAATCATCTCGTAATTAACTCTGATAGCCTGGAAGTCATTGACACAAATACGAACGGAGGACATTTTGCAGGAGTAGTGGCGGTGCTATTGGATGATTGCTATTTTATGGCTTTTGATTTTCCGTCGGCCAGTTTTGAACAATATAATAGGGAAGCGAATAAATAGCTCATAAGCTTACTAGATTAGCCAAAAGTTCCATGGCTAGGGATTGATTCGAGGAGCCTTTGGAAAATATTGTACTTTTTCTTATGGATGATGTAACCATCGTTTCTAATGATATAGTTGCAGATCCTTTTCAAAAAAATATGAGCGTCCGGGCATAATTGTCTTTGCATGCGCTGTCTAGTCTCAAATAATTAATGGACCCCCCCGGCGGAAAAAGGAAATCTTTAATAATGAACGCATGGTCGAAGTTTTTATTGGAGTTTGTTCAAAACGTCCAGGCCTAAAGAATCCAAAGAACATCCGCAAGATCATGCAGCAGGAATGGATTGAACTAGTACTCAACGAGACGGAGGTGTCGGACGCTGCAATGGTGCAGGATGTGTTGTAGGCCTACCAGGGCATTGACAGATGGTATGTTCACCTCACAACGACAACGAGTTAAACCTTCACGGCTAGTGCGCAATGTGTCGGCCCTCTCATGCTAGACCACTAGATCAAGAAGTATGACGGTGCCATGTACCGGGGGTACCTCAGGCTAACAAAAATCCGCCAAGTAGGCTGGGAGTCGGCCTGGGAGGTAGGGGTCTGCCGAGTCGGTATATCCTCAACATCATGCTTAACATGCATCTCTCATACGAGACAACTATCAATACCAATCATACATGCACGACTAGGGTATTACGTCATCTTGAGGGCCCGAACATCGGTAAATTCTTTTTCTCGTGTACACCCAATTTGATCATGTACTAGTAGTTGGGGCGCCACCTGTGGCGCTGCTTGAGAGGAAGATGTGAGCACATTTTTATTTCAAAAAAAATATCACAAAAACATCCTCACCTTCATCTAAAAAAAGAAAAAAATTACCACCGCGGCCTACCGGCGAGTGCCACTTTGCATAACCCTTTATTTAAAAAAATACCAGAGGTCCTCACCTTCATCTAAAAAATACATTTAAAAAATAATCACACTTTCATCTAAAACAATTCTAAAAGATTTCTCACCTCGGCCAACCAGCTTGCGCCACGTGACATAGCTGGTTGGCCGTCCTTCACGCGTAGCTTAATTTGATCCTCTATGTGTGCCGCCTCATAATTATTATCTGCCGAAAATCAATAGGACAGTGGCACGCATCCACCGTACACCTCCGCTCGGCCAACTGCAGCTAGCCATCATTAGGTTTGGCTTATATATAATATTACAGGCGAACACTGCCATCGGAGAAGAAAATTGCACTAAGCTATTAACTGTTGACATGAAATGGCTTATGGACCAGAACCATTAACTTATTATTACGTTGGACTTATATATAGAGTTTGATTAGTACTTCCTCAAAATGATCTAAACACTATTATATTTCTTTACGGAGGGAGCAGTAGCTAAAATTAACAAGGGATTAGGTCGTGGAAATGTGATACGGAGTATTAGTAGCTGCAATATATTGGCTGTGACATCACGTGACCTAGCTATCATGATAGATGTGCCTGCATAGCTAGTGTATCCACTATTGACCCTATATCATAGGCATGTCAACATGTGCTATGCACTACTTATCTGGAGCCATCCATTATTGGTGCATGTGAGTTTTGCTTTATCACGTGTTGTGTTTAATTGGTTGGTGGGTGATAGGACAAATCAAGATGCATGCATGTTTTGTGATTCGTTCTCATTATTAAGCATGCAATCCATGCATGCATGTGAGCAGATTCCAGAGACCTATTTGCATTGTGTGTCACCAGGCCAGTCACATCAATCAACCTATTTGCATCTTTGTATTTTCATCTGGCCACCACCGCGTGAAACATACTGGAATGCATCCATAGGTTGATTGCTGACACTATTGATATTTATACTAGTTCTATATAGGCCAGCACACACACCATTGTCATTGGTCCACCTACAATATATTTATTCTCTGCTCGTGCCAAGCATAATTTTGTACTACTCCAGTATAATTTTATACTACTCCAGTATAATTTTATACTACAATATATTTATTCTCCATACGTGCCAAGTATACACCATGAACATTATTGCTTAATGAAGGGTACAAATTTCTTAACAAAATGTATGCACACGGATCACAACACGTCTGTAATATCCATAGGCCCATAGCGTATAGAGGTGCATCCATCTTATACATGCGCCCTCCCTACATGCATGCACGCAAACCACCAGGATATAGATCAATAGGTTCGGTGTGTTGTCCTACTCTAACAGCTGGTCGGTTCGTGAACCTTGCTGCACGTGAACCATGCACAAGGGAAGAAAAAAAGCCCTATGTGGCAGCCATGATGCCTACAAAGAACTTTGAGAAAAGAAATACTCCCACCATGCACCCCTTGGTCCCATAGTATAAGATGTTAATGAAGTATAATGCACCAAGGATTTCATTAAGCTATTTTATTTTTCTCTTGGTCAATTCCATACCATGTGTGTGAACGATGAGAAGAAATATATTTGATTGCACAACATTTTGAAAAACTAAAATGATATTCATAGTCAAAGTTTCAAGGCATGTCCAAAATGTAATATTGGATCTACAAAATGGAAATATTCTCGGAAAATATGGCCCCCTCCACAAAAACTCTTGAGCAATAACCTATACATCTCCATTGAGATAATTGTTGTTCAAACAAATAGCTCTTGCTTTGTCTGAACAACAATTACCTAGAGAGAGAGGAGGCTCGGCCTTATGGTGCACCCATTAGCAAGGTCATTTCAGGAGAGACGAGGCTCGATGCTTGCGATGAGTTTGCTCGAGGGTGTCATTCCCTTAATTGCAGTCATTGCCGAAGAGTACTTTCCTTAACTCTAAGTCGTGTTCAAACGTTTAGGGAGTGGTGATGGTGCCTGTTGATAGGGTCGGACTTGTTTCCGGGTTTGGTTGGTGATCATGTGGGTTTGTACAGAAATTTTGTGGTCGATGGGGTCGATGCCGATGAAGACGACGTTCTTTGGGCCTTTGTATCCATTTTTGAAAGCTTTGCAGAAGTTCTTGCACAAGGTCACCGTGCGTGGAGGTCATGTTAGGCGTTGGCTGTCTGCTTTGGTTGTTATTGGGATGTTGTGTGTCTGTGTGGTGGTGGGGGGGGGGGGGGGAATGTTGGTCATTTTGTAAAAAAAAAATCCTATCTACATGAATGTGCAGTAATGCTCTGCCCTCGAGGTTTCAAAAAAAAAACATAAATAGTATGGGCGGCCATCATTTTCTCTGCATGCACTGTCCAATCTCTAATAATGAACCCCCCGCAAAAAGAAAATCTCTAATAATGAAGGGAATGCACAAGTAGACACGGACCTTAAGCTTCCATATTTTAAACATGTCTAGTGCTCACCTTTTAGTGGTCTAAACGCTCTTGTATGCTTTTACATAGGGAATACTTTTTTTTTGCAGGGAAATAATGAGGTTTACTTGGTGCAGGGCGATCTTATCCATCTGCATGCTACCTGTCTGATCTATATATACAAGGAAAATGGAGTCCTGAGCAAAGCAAGCAGCACTGCCTTTGAGAAGAGGCAAAGATAGACCTATAGAGCGATCAGACCAAGGGACTGAGAACATGCCGGGAGCAGTAGTACACCTCCTTGCTGCTTCGCTCTCAAGTCGACGCGCCATGAGAGCTACCTTCGGTACGTGCACGAGGACAGAGACGAGACGAGCTACGGGCAGCTGCAGCTCAACGGCGAGGACGCCGTGAACCCCTTCACCAGGTTTGATTCCGAGCCTTCGCTGCTGCACCAAGGTCTGGTTCACATCCGATGCCGCTACAACCGCAAGTACTGGGTGCATCGTCAGCGCGGCGGCGGGTGGTGGATCGTCGTGGACGCCCATGAGAGCCGGAAGAAGACCTCGACAGTCCCAACTGCACGCTGATCAAACCCATCGTTAGTGTCACCGACGCTACTATGACCGTCAGGTGAGGTTTCTTTCTAGATATGAATTATGAATATATAGATTAGGTTAGGTTGTTTCTAGCATCACCAATTCCTATATAAGATTGTTGGTCTTGTGGTGATATCGATCGGTCATTGTGTTGCGTTGTGTGTAGGTTCGTCCACGCTGGCCATGGCAAGGAGGACACGTGCATGACGACGTTCTCCATGGACTGTGGCACCGCCGCCTGCATGCGCATGGCTGCCAGCGAGCCTGACGATGGCGGCGACGCCTTCACCGTCCTCAACTTGGGCAGCAGCCCCAGGAGGTTACCAAGGTTCGTGGTGTTCAAGGGCCACAACGGCCTGTACCTGCGCGGGGTGACGATCCAAGGCCGCAACCACCTCCAGTTCTCAGCGCGCGACCCCAGCGACCCGAGGGCAGTGCACCAGGTAACCTAATCCAATGGCGCATTCTTCGTCGTGCGGAACATCCAGCTCCAGATGGTTTGGGGCCGAGAAACTGGAACTTGGATCTTGGCCTCCCGATCCCAACCAATCCCGGTAGCCCCATCCAGTTCATGGTTCGCCGCCCTGGATGTCAAGGACTACTTCGCCATCAGCCCCTACGCCAAGGGAGGAGACACCGGGAGGAACCTCATCTTCCTCAAGAGCAGCACGAGGGACGGCGTCACCAACTGCCTCGACGGCAGCCGCACGAACATGAGCATCACCGCCGAGGCCCGGATCAAGGTAGAGGAGGCCGTCCTGGACCGCGAGATCTACAACGTGGAGTACAGGCTGAATGAAGCCAGGATCTACGACACGAGCATTCTCACCATGGCCACCACGGCCGCCGTCAATTACACCTCCAGGGAGAACACCAAGACGCTCATTCTCGCACGAGGAGTCCGAGATGAGCACCTGGGACGCCACCGTGGAGCTCAAGCTAGGGGTCAAGACCAGGATCCGAGCTGGGTTCCCCAAGCTCGGCCTCGGCGGGAGGTCAACATCTCGGCCGACTTCTTGGCGCCTACAACTGGGGCGAGACCAGGAGAAGAAGGCGAGGCATGTGGTTGAGTACCAGGTCACCGTGCCTCCCAGGGCCAAGGTCACCGTCAGCCTCATCGCGACTAGGAGCGCCGTCGATGTCCCCTTCGACTACAAGCAGAAGGACGTCATGTCCACCGATGGAGAAGCTCGGGTTATTGACATGAAGGATGGCATCTACACCGGCATCAACAGCTACAACTTCGAGTTCCAGACCACGGAGGAGAAGCTCAATTGAAGGCATACATAATTAATACGCCTGTTTGGATCGTCGGACCACACCCAAGTAAAATGATTCAAGGATGTTGAGTCTGTCACATTCGTTCGCAGCGTGACATTTATAATTTGCATGTAAGCCTGACATGTGCACGTTCACATCTAGGCATATGTATGTTTATGTATGTTGAGTCGATCTTGGCGGTTACTTACCTATGCATGTAATAACGTGGGCTGAGCGCCCCCTCACAATAAAAGGTCACTTTAGCTACATATATCAGCTGACTGAGTTTTATGTTTTGGGTCTGTCAATATTTTTACCGTTGATTGCTGCTCCAAGATGCGTGCTAATTGTTTTCTTTCCTCTTGTGTGTCATGTCCTTTATTGGGCTGGACTTTTTTGATTGACCCCTAATTTGGGTCAGTCGATTTCTTGTTGGGCTGAAGCCTGTTACAAGTATTCTTATTGGGACTGGCTATAGCTCAGGCGACTGATTTTAGTTTAGGGTCAGTCACTTTTTCTGTACCATCTTATAGCGCCACGTATAGTACTACATATCAGCTCAATGCATGCATGCATACCATGCACTCTGCCACCTAAGACTAGGTTAAACATGCACACATGCCCACGCGCAAAGACACGCACGCGTGCGTGTGCATACATTTTTCCTATCGTGCCGATGGGGCGAAAGCTTAAAACAAAAAATGTACATAATGTAGACATAAATTACACTTTTTATAAATATGCATGAATAAACATGTTATACAATTAAAGAATAATTGAACAAAAAAAAGAACAAGTTTCTATCAAAACAAGAAAGAACTCTAGGAATGATGTTACTTTTTTTTTGCGGGTAAGGAATGATGTTACTTGAATTATGATGTTAATTAAGTTCTTTTGTAAAGAACAATGAATCATGGGAGTGGATCAACCCTGAATTAAACAAACACAAATTAAAAATGATAATAATATTATGCAACTGGTTGTAACATAACGAAAACATAAAAACAAATACTTTAGCTAGGCTTCTTATTCCCCCTATACTTATATACTAAAATAAAAACAAATAAAAATAGAAAGTAAAGCTTTCTAAGAATGAATGAATTAGTGGCATTGGTACTACCCTTCAAAAATAAAATGAAAAATAAACCAAAAGTAATTAATGACAAAATTTGCACACTTTTTACACAAAATTGCACATTTTTTTATAATATGCAACAATAAGCATATAATTCTTTATCTTTTTCATGCTTTACTCAAATTGAACTTTTAAATTGCAGGTCCATGCGCATAGACCATTCATGCATGCACGTACACTTGTGAACGGTTGCATTCATACATAAATATAAGGCGTACATAAATATAAGACGATTTGAATATTTCAATAGGGATTACGTATAGATTAGAATGAATGAACAAACACAGTAAAACAACTATGGCATTGGTATTACACATTTAGAAAAAAAAAACTAAAACAAAAGCAAAATAATGAAGTTTTATAAGAAAGAATGAAACCTTTAAGAAGAAAGAAAATAAAAAAAACTTTCAAAACTTGCATATAATTTGCACTGATATTACACTTTTTGAAATATACAAAGAATAAGCATATAAGAGTGCATTTTTTGCATTCTACTATAATTTCCAGAGAGTGTAACTGAAATAATGTATTTCCTTTAAGAAGAAAGACAACCAAAAACCCATAGAAACAAAAATAAAAAAAGTGAAGCAAAAAATACCCTTAAATAGGAAAGAAAATGATATAATAAACTAAAGAAAAATAATGGAAAAAATTGCACACAATCTGCAAATAAATTGAACTTTGTTATAGTATGCAATAATAAACACATAATAGTGAAGTTTTTCTCAAAAGAAAATTTTATGAAGAAAGAATGAATTAGTGGCATTGGTATTTGATCCATAGTGTATGTACTTCTCTGGATCAAAATAATGAATTAGTGGTAACGGTATTACCATTTAAGAAGAAAGAAAAGTAAAAAAAAAAGACAATACTGACAAAATTTGCACACAGTTTGAATAGAAATTGCGTTTTTTATAATATGGAAGAATAAGCACAAATAGTGAAATTTCAGTAGAAAAAAAAATACTAAGTAGGAATGAGTTAGTGGTATTGTTATTAACCTTAAGAAACAATGAATTAGTGTCATTGGTTTCCCATTAAAGAAGAAAGGAACTGAAAATAATAAAACAAATAATGAAATATTTTGCAATTAATTTTGCGCATTTTATAATATGCAGGAATAAGAATATGCGTCATTGGTATTATCATTGAAAAAATAAAGGAAATAAAATAATACTAAAAAAATGAAATACCAAAGTTTCCAAGAAAGAATGAATTAGTGGCTTACGTATTACTCTGTAAGAAAAAATAAAATGAAATAAAAACTCAAACAGAATCAAAATAATGAGGTTTTCTAAGGAAGAGTGAATAATTAAGATAGATATTATCCTTTAAGAAGAAAAAAACAAAATAGAAGCGAGAACAAAATCAAAATAATTAGTTTTTATAAGAAACAATAAATTAGTGTCATTAGTATTACCCTTTAAGAAGAAACAGAAATAAATAAGTAAATTAAAATAAGGAAGAATGAATTACTAGCATTATTATTACCCATTAGATAATAACAAAAAAAGTTTGCAAAACTTAAGCACAACTTTGCTCTTAAATTACACTTTTTTTAGTACGCAAACAATAATCAAACAGTAGTGTAATTTTCACACATATTGCAAATTATTTATGTGTGTACATTACACTCACCCAACATCCCAAAAGATATCGACAAAATAAATAAAACCAACTAACAAAGAGAAATAAGAAAAGAAAAAGCACATAAAAAATATTAAGAAAAACGAAGGGAGAGAGAGGAGGGCTCAATCATATAGTTAATGGGCTTCAGCCCAGAAGGAAATTGACTGACCCAAATAAGGGCTCAGTCAAAAAAAGGAAGAAGCCCACAGAACAAACAACACATATCAGAAAAAAAACTCAGCACGAATCTCAGAGAAAAATCCAATGGCCACAAATTTGACTGACGCAAAAATGAAATTTCAGCTGACTGAAATGTAGCTAAAGTGATTCTTATTAGGCTGTTTGTGTGCGTTTTTACTTCTTGTTTTTTTGTCGGTTTTCAAGGGTATATTTTGGATGTTGGGCGAGTACAAAATATACACACATAAGTAATGTATGATTTGTGTGTAAATTGCAATTCTGTGAAAAATGTACTATTATGTGCCACTATTCATTTGTTCTTAGATTTTGTTTTTGCAAAAGTTTCACTTTTATATGCTTATTCTTGCATATTTTTAAAAGCTCAATTTTTATGTATATCTCAGACAAATTTTGTCAGTGTTTGTTTTAGATTATTTTTTCCATTTTCTTTGTTCTTAAATGGTAATACCAATGCCACATATTCATTCTTTCTTTTGTGGGCATTTTTCTTTATTTTTTATTCCAGATTTCTGTTTGTATGTGTTTTTTCCTTTTCCTTTTTTCCTTCCTTTTATTGGTTATTTTTTGTGTGTTTTAGTTTTTTTTATTTACGCGTTTTTTTCGATGTTGAGTGTGTGTAAATATATGCACACAAGTACTACATGTACACATTATATTAGAGTATGGAAATTTCACTACTATATGTTTCTTCTTAAATATTATAAAAAGTGCAATTTTTATGCTAAGCTTGAAAAAAGTTTAGTTTTATGTTTTTATTTCACTTTCTCTTTATTTAAGGATAATATCAATAACACTAATTCATTCCTTCTTTGAAACCTATTTTTTATGTAAATTCTACTAGTATATGTTAGTTCTTGTATAGCTATAAAAAGTGCAATTTATGTGTAAATTATGTGCAAATTTACCATGATTTATTTTTTTCATTCCTTTGTTTCTAAAGGGCGGTACCAATGCCACTACTTTATTCTTTTTCAAAAATGTTATATTTTTGTTTGTTTAAATAAGTATGCACACAAGTACTATACAACATGTGTGTAAATTATAGTAGAGTGCAAAATTGCAATATTATATGTTCGTTGTTTGCATATTACTGAAAGTGCAATTTCAGTGCAAACTTTTTTATTTTCATTTTGTTATAGTTTTTCTTCATTTTATTTCTTCTTAAAGGGTTTCATTCTTCCATAGAAAACTTTATTGTTTTGATTATGTTTTTGTTTTTATTTTATTTTATTTTCTTTCTTTATAGGTAATACCGATCTCATTCCACTAGTATATTTTTATTTTATTTTTTGTTTTTAGGGTCCGAGCCAGGCTGTAAAAAACTAAGCGCCTATCAAATAATTGTCCTCGTAACAAGGATAAACACTCACTCAATTTTAATGTAATGTGTTTGTGGTTCATACTGTTGTCGAAAAATTGCATTACTATATGCTTATTTTTACATATGATGAAATAGTGCAATTTATGTGCCAACCGTGTGCAATTTTCTATGAGCATTGCTATGTGTACGACTATTTCCATACGATATTCATATGGCACTGTAGATCACACCGTTCTTGTGTAGAGCAAGCTGCTGCCTAACACCCGATCAATACGTATAATCAAGTGTCGTAAGTGCAGCAATTTCGATTTTCTATCCTTGTTTATTTTATTTGTAATCACATATGCACGGGCATGCAAGTATCTTTTCAGCCAACCTGCCAAGCTCCCTCATGTGCAGATGTGCTTCTAGGAACTACTAGTTAGGGGTAGAACTGTGTAGAAGTAGCATACACGTAGGGTTAGGACTACGTAAAAATTACTATGTACAAATATGGAGATGGTAGCTCGTCACGTGATGACGTCATCCGAAAGCAGGCTCGACTGAAATGATTTTGGGTTAGCTGATTGACGCAAAATTATTTCAGTCGACTGGCTGTAGTCGCTCCATAAAAGGTCTACCATCATATTAGAGCAACGTTAATAGTACATCCAACAATCAACTACTAGATCATCGATGACGCGCGTTGCCACACCGTCCATTATGGCCATAGAATTATAGAATTTAAATATATGAAGGAAAAAATAAAAATAAAAAGATGTTAGAATAAGAATTACGCACAAATCTAAAGCAGAAGGGTGTAGCAAATAGTATTCTGCCTAATCGTGCTAAGAATATAACATCTCCATTTTCAAAATAATAATGACATAGCATCCCAATTATTTACTAAAATGTTGGTGCAGATAATGTTATTCACAAATATCTGAAATGATGGTTCTTTCATAACCTCTATACTTTCATTCAAACATGCCTTTTGAACTTCAGGATGCTTTTTGGAAGCAGATAGATTAACCACAAAGAGCGGAAGGGCCAAACCAAAAAAGATGAGAAGCCTTGTTGCCTGGGAAGAAGCTACATCTTGAGAAGAAATCTATTATATATAAAAAGTGATTGACGGGCTCCCAGAAAAAAGAGAAATAGACAAGAAAATTCCACAATAAATTGGAAACATCCAACCATCTACTTAATAGATTAAACATTTACAGCCATTAGATGTGTTTTAAGTGAAAAAAATTACCCACCATTGCCATTACCAGGAAAAAAACGTTTCATTTCCAAGAAAAAAGGGTAACGTCATGTGGGCTGATTCCACCATATATACATGCATGGATTAGCGTCCTAAAAGAGCTGTCGTTATGTGGCCTGACTCCTTCCTATATGCAAGCATGCATTAGGGCAGAACTTTCCTAAAAAATCAAATCTAACGTGACATCGGTTCATGCCTTTGTTTAACGTGACATAAGTGCCGAACGTGCCATGTTTTCGTCTCTGGCCCCAAACCTGCTTTCTACAGTTGATTTCGATGGACAAATCTTACAGCAAGGAGTTGAGCCACGTCATGTTTTCCTCTCGTTCGGTAAAGTAGATCTCGCCTCAATGCAACCCCACCGCTCTTCTTATCCACCTTTCTTCACCGCCGGTCTGGGACACAGAGACTGACCTCGTGCAGCGACAAGGCTCATCCCGACCAGATCCCGCCACTGTCGCGGCAACAGGGGTCAAGGACGACGAGGAGGAGGGATCCTCGGAGTCCCTGCTCATGGGTGAGCGGCGTCATGATAGAGGTGGAGAGGCGAGGAGGAGCGCCTGCCGAAATGTGATGCTTTTCTTCGGCTGGAGGCGGTGTCCGTCGGCCTCACGCCGGCAGTAGTATTGGAATTTCACGGCGGCTCCAAGGTCATCGGGGATACGACACTGCGACGGGTGGTGGTGGACGCGCGACACAGGGCTGCCGCTCATGGAGATCCTTTCCAAAAAATTTAGCAACATTTTTTTGCCACAATTTGACCAAAAATGGATCTGAATTTGAATTTTAGCTTTAATTTTTTTCTACTTCACAAAATTTGTTGAAACTTTTCCCAAATTGAATATAATGGTTGTTCGGATTTCTGACAATATTTGAATTTTTTTGGAAACTTTTTTTGGCCAAAATTTGACCAAACATGGCTAGGTTGTATGACATGGCACCGACTTGACGGTCAACGGTCAAAAACCGGTCAATATCAAACAAAAACCACACCAAGCTAGATTGTCTTTTGTCTGGTTTTCAAAGTTAAGGGTTGTAACTTAGACGGTTTCGTAGTTCAGGGTTGTGTTTTAGACTTCGGTGATAGTTCGAGGTTGTAATATGGACTTCTCTCTTATAAATATGTATTAATTTACTAATAATCAATAATAGGTACTTCTAAGCTAGCTCTAGCTGCCTTAGTGACTTTTAACTAGTAATCGATTCAACCTAGCTATTTAGTGCACGAGGGAAGAGGATTCGATTGTCCATCCTTGCCGCACAAACATAAATATAAAGGAACTCAAACCATGGATCCTATAGACAGCACATACATGGGCTTATTAGGCTATGACTCGTCCCTTAGCCCGAGTGGATTACTTACACAAACTTCTTTAGCAAACTTGCCTCTTTAGATTTGATGGACTCGGAACATACACTCCTTGATTCAGTTTTTCAACAACCAAACTACGTCATCTGAATCATCTTTGCTCTTGCCAATTCTATCAATCGGTAGAACTTCCTTTCTTTCCATGGTCTAGCCTGTAGTGCAGCAAAATCATGAGGCTTCCCCTCTTTTTATCAGCACCAGCTGAATAGCACTGCACCTATCCCAATAGGTTGTAACATTTTTCTCAATAACCCATTACGGGTAGGATCCACCCCCCCCCCCCCTCCTCCCCATGCTCTATTTATGTAGCCAAAATGTTGAAATTGTGTAGGGTATGCATCATACGTTACAGTACTAAGTGAAGACATATACACTCCTGTAGATTTTCCCTATTCTGCTATGACTGTTGTGAAGATGCGGAGTCGAATTATGGATATCAACTATTGTGTACGACATGGAAAAATTAGTAGCATGAGGCGTAACGTATTGAGGGTAATGGGCTGAATAGTTAGTAGCAGCATTGCCAATCCCCCTATCCATCAACATGTTTAAAGTGGACTCATGTATTTTGAGTTAATTGTCGATCAATAAAACGGTGAAACACCTTCTTGCAATCTGTTGAAATTTCGAACATGTGATGTCTCATATTGATTAACCAAACTCATCATGTTCTTCTTTGGCATAATGATTTGTGGAGTTACCGATGCATCAGAGTTCGAATACACATGTTGCATGTTGCTAATATTATAAGAAGTTGAACCATGTAAATTATTCTGCTTTGGCTATTGCACACAATTAGATGTATGATTGAAGAAACTAGTCCTAGCCGATAAAGTATGCCCATTAAAGGATCTAGCAACACTAACATATGGATTATTTGAATCTACACAAGTTAATTGGGTAATCATATTACCATTGTAGATTGCAGTTTCTTGATGCCGATCTCTTCATAGAAACAACGACAATGAAAGACCGTTTGAAGCTTCTTCGCCAACAGAGTCGCCTAAAATTGTTTTCACAGGACACGATGCCGGAAGAGCCTCGCCGGCAATGTGATATGCAAGACATGCTGGTGAGGTCTCTTGGAGACCCGAAAACCAACACGCAAGGGATGAACCCCATCGGGCTTGATACATCTCAAATGTATTGATACTTTTTGTATGATTCATACTATATTGCTATAAATTATAAACACATAGGGCATACTTTTTATTGAATTTATTGGATTGACATATTAATCTAGTGCCCAGTGCTAGTTTATGTCTTCTGCTATTGTATTTTTAGAAAATGCCCAAAAAAAGTCCGAGATAAATAAACAAAACATGTTTGTGATGTTTCAAGGAATCAGAAGCATACGTGCCTAGCCCCACACTTGGAGGTCCCCACAACCTTGGGCTAGGGGCACCTACAAGGCATGCCCCCCCTAGCTGCCCTCGAGGGACGATGGTTGATAAACATCCGCAACTCAAATTATCGAGCCTTTTTCCGCTACCGCCACACCGCTTTTTGAGGTGGTCTTCGTTCCCAGCCTTGAACCGGAACTCTGCTTGAGGGGCAACTCATCTCCATCATTGATTAGCTTTGATCCGATTTCACATGTAGATACTCCTCTCCTTTTTCCCGAGGGGTCACCCTTTGAATCAAACCAACAAAAAGTACTATTATTAAACGGGAATTCAAGAAATCTATTGTTGTGAGTAGAAGTTTTAGTTCCCAAGACAAGACCGAACAAATCGCAGTTTACTTCAAGAAATACTAATGGATGGTAATAGGCTAGGGCATGAGAACTTTATTTACAACCTTATACTGGCACTTAGGATCTGTCTTAATTTTCGACATGGTCCTGGTAGACACCGTTATATGATCTGTTCTCAACATGTAGATCTGGGGGGCTGTCCAAATAACGCCACGACCCATCAAATCAGCAAACTAGATCATGAGTTTATTGTTCAACCGAGGCCCTTAACATCTCACGGATGTTATCTTGATTATTAAGGATTTCTCCAGACCAATACATTGGGTGTTTAATAACAACCATTAAGACCCCAAAGAGTTTCTCTTGGTTACCGGTCTAATCCTTACTGTTACTCGCGTTCTGTGTAGCCTTCAACATGTCCCCGCACTCTAACTCCTCCTGGATCGATATAAGGGATTCTGGGTAACAACACAGTGGTCCTTTAAGATCTGGTGGGGGATTGTTGAGACATGGGGTGGGCTTTAGGTCCATCCAACAATTTCAGAAAAATCCCTAAGGGACCCTGTGGGTGTTATGACTATGTCGTAGGAAGTTTATTACCACTCCACAAGTGGATGAAGAGTTGCACCTCTTTATAAGGAATCCTCTTCTACATGCTATTGAAACTTGAGAAGAAAAATGGTTTCCGTGCATCTAAGACGTCGGATCGTGGGTTGTTGCCGACTCGGACATAGGTCCAGCCCAAGTATCCCTACCCAACAGTATCTATATATTGGAGGCTTCGGCAAACCTAGTTGCCTTAAATAACAGATCACATCTTCTCTGCCGCCACGCACACCGCCCACCATCATTCCTCACGTCACAACTGCTGCTGCTGATCGCATCCTGTCCACCGCATGCACGGCTGGAGAGCAGTCCTCCGGAACCCCTCCCTTTGAGATCTTGTACGAGAGAAGGGTGATAGGTTTTTGGGGGCCACGGTTTGTCTATTTTGTCTACGTCTGGGTCGCCTTCGTCATCACCATGTCCGCAGATGTTGAGAAACTCGTAGCTGACAAGAAGGCATCCGCCACTACAATTGCCAACTGGCCAACTGGAGGATTTATCGCACTCTTGTTTATTTCTGTGTTAACCATACCAGCTATTTGCATTGATGTTTCTGCTATATGCCTTGTACGCAAGTACAAGCTTTGATATCGGTAGGAAATTAACCCTATCACTGGAGGCCAGGGTTGACCAAAAAGTGTCGCTGTCACCGGAGGCCCAATCGTTCCTGTTGTACCGTTCCTGCTGTACGTCTTGGCCGAGGGCGTCGCTGCCACCGAATTCCTGATAGCTCCGTCAAGGCCGGGTAGGGAGTCGCTGATGCCACCAACACCCTTCCTTCACACGACGCCGGGACCAGCCCCGCCATTAAACACAAGCTAGGCGGGAATAGCTATTCTGTCCACAATACGTATTTTTGTGGGAGTGAGATCGATGAATGTCAGTCCATGTGTGTGGCATTTACTGTACGTGATTGTGGCTCTCTCATGAGAGCGGATTATCTACCATGCATGTTCAGCGCCGTGGTCAGGTTGTGTGTCAGAACCATTAGTATCAGGTCCACGCACGCTCCACCTCTCTCTCTATAACTCTATCCCAGAAATATCTCCTCTCTTACTTCTTTCTATGTAAATTTAGATGCCTGATATCTTGTGAAACAAAAGTTTGATTTACACTCTATTTGGACAAATGTGTTTATTCCACTGTGATATTCAAAACAAGACCAATATTGAATATGCTATTAATTTTTCTTAAATGTACTCAAGAGTGTTCTTCTTTTAAAGTTCTAATCTGAAAGAACACAAATATGCAAATGAATTGTAAATCAAATTTTGGGTTCAAAATATAAAATCGATTCTAACATTAAAATCATAGGAAAAAACATGGAATGGTAGGAGGAGAGAGGTGAGGTGAAAAAGGAAGGTTGATAGTGTGGAAAAGAGCCAGTGACTTGCCCAATAGCAAGTGTCATTGATAAGTGGCATTTTGCTCAACAGTAAGTGCCATTGATAAGTGGCATTTGCCTAACACTTGTTGTTGGGCAAGTCAATGATCAGTGACATCTTCTTTGCTGCAACTAGCACTGATCACTGCACTATCCTAAACAAGGAAACATCTAAAAATAGCAACAACAAGTGACAATAGCACCCATGTGCAGCCATGCAGATTTGGGACCATCCAAAAATGGTCCTACTACATGCACGTATAACATCCACTGATGGCACAAACCCTAGCTTCAACATACAACATGAAACAAGGACATGATCCTAACATGAACATGCCATCAGTCAACATGATTCTAGCATTCATCAGTCAACATGAACATGCCATCAGTATAACATTCATCAGTTAACATGAACATGATTCTAGTATGAACACAACTACTAGCATGCATGTAGCACAAATCTTAGGACACACAAGCAGTAGCACAAGAAAATTATCCTAGCACACACACTGTACAAAACAAGAACAGATCAGTCTGATTGGATTCGATTGGGATCGCATCCAAACGGATCTGCTAGAATCCTATCTAATCCCATCGAATCCAATAACTACTAGCACATGCCTAAGAAATTAACCGCTAATCTACATTTAGGAACAAGCATAGAGGGGGTTTGACTCACCGGAGCACGCGCAGCCGCGGTGAACCGAGGCCCGGGTGAAAACCCCGACGGGAAGGAGAGAGGTGGCAGAGCAGAGGACGAGCCAGCCCCGGCGACGGCCTGCGGCATCGGCCCGGTGCTGAACGCCATGCCAGAGTTCGAGAAGGACAGCCCGCCGTCCGGAGAAAACCCTTGGATGGGGGTCAAGAAAACCCCCGAGCCCAATGGGGTCCCAAGAAGGGGCAGCTCCGTCGACGGCGCCGGTGCCAAACCCAGGACCACGAGGTCCGGAATTGGCGGCGGAGCAGGAGCGGCCGTCGCCGCATTGGCCGGGCGCGTGGTGGCCGGCAGCAAATGGGGGACGACGCTCGCAGCGCCGACGCCAGGTCGCGGCCTAAGTTCTGGAGCCTGTCCAGCCAGCACTCCTGGATGCTGGCGATGCGCTAGTCGACGGGGGTCAGAGGGCGGCGCGGCGGTGGGCGTGGCGGAGCCATCAGAGAAGAGGAGAGGAGAGGAAGGGGCGGTAACGGAGAGAGAGGGAGCGGTGGGAACAATGGGGGTGGGCGGTGAAAGAAGAGTGGGGGCGAGTAATGAGACGTCGCCTCCGTCTCCCACTTTGCCCAAGGAGTGCAACTGCCCCGCACGCGCGGCCGCGCCCGACCAGGCTCGCGAGAAACTACCGATTCGTCAGTTTCCGCCGGGCCAGGCTGCGGGCTGCTTTAAGGTCCGTGCGGGCCTCAAACTGCATGCAGCCCAGCCAACCAAACATGCCACGCACAACCCGCGCGGGTCTGATTGGGCTGCATGCGGGCAACCAAACACGCCGTGAGTGAGTCCCACGCGGGCGCTTGTTTTCTTTTCCTTCTCTTTCTCCTTTTCTGTTTGCAACTTCAAATGATAGCTGTTCCTCTTACAAGTTTTGTCTCCTCCTGCAAACCCCATATAGAATAAGAACAATATTTGCTTCAAATAACAATAATATTACTTACGTACTGTTGTTCTTTGGAAAACAAATTAAGTATTTTAGGGCCAACAAAAGAAAAGTTTAGAGCACGGTGGGAATCTTACTGTTTTACTCGTGACGATACACAGAGGAGCAATAATGATTTGAACCTCTCTGGCCCAGCTCAGACTAACTAATTTCCAATTTTACGTCAGATCAACTTTAATTCACTGTCTTTGGATTCACACGATCTGACACTATTCACAGCACGGGAATACCAGACGCGTCATTGGGGTGCTTGTTCACTTCGATCGTTTTGCTTTAGCGCCATCCGTTACATAATGCTTGTCGTGGTTTTAATCATTGTTTTAAAAATCTTCCGATTCAACTATTTATCATCCGATTTATCGCTATTCATGGGATGACCGATAAAATTATGCCTTATCTTCACCTTATTATCGTTTGGACCGATTTATCATTCTGACAAGCGATTTATCAGGAATCTACGGATAAACCAGGCCTATTCTTGACATTATGTTTGCCAAAACTATATTTATTTGTGTTTTGTGGACTTTGTTATGCAATATGTACTATTGTCCTATTTTATTTGTTATTATACAAGGACTCAAAGGCTAGGAATCAAGATAACACTTCTGTCCAATATTATTTTGGTGTTGAATATAACATATTTTAGTATTGGGAATCTGGGATTTGCGAAAAATGGCCGATTAGTAGTCAACCGATAAAATCGATTAATCGACCGATTTTCTATTAATCTCTAATCCCCGGCTAACCGAGACGCTAACGATAAGCGATATCCTCAACATTGGTTTTAATAGTTGCGTTGAGATGATCTAGCTTGCCTGATTCGTTGTGAACTATGAATATGAAAATATGAGTGAGGGAGTTATTTTTGGCTCCCATGCATACTCCAGGTTCTCGTACTAATTTGTGTGCATACTAGTAGGAATTAAATGAGTCTGGACTCGGAAATGGATATTCGAATTAGATTAATTTCTTTCTTTGTGGGAGTGGTTTCCATATTTTTATATACCTCAGGTATTGCACAACGTCAATATCCAGCTAAGGTTCATCTTTTTTTACCGCATATACGCGTTTATTATTTTGTCTAACTTAATTTTAAAAATCCAACAACCTAAGCTTCTGAACTCATGTGTTTCATAGAATACAAATACAATCACAAAAATCTTTCAAATTTTTAATAAAAACCATATCTCACTCAAACTCAGAATAAAGTGACACTTCCTTCCAAAATTTATAATATTAGTCATGATGTAGCTTTTCTTTCCCATCCTGCAAGCCCACTAGGAAAAAAATTGCTGACCTTGATCTCCGCCGATGAGCCTGTGGATTCGCCTCCACTCCTCATGCCGCTCCAACGGCCGGTGGTGTGGACCTCGACTTCGGCATGTAGATTATGTAGGGTTGTAATCCTCGCAGATGCGGCGCTCGGACGGATAGCGATGATTGTTCTTCGAGTCAGTCTTCCAGACTCCAATCCTCCTCAAGTCCGTCCATCAGGACGGATTAGACGGACATTCGCCATATTTCCTGCTAGCCCCTCTTGGCGGCGAGGTTAAAAGTGTCAGGTTCTTCATCGATGATTGTGGCTCTAGGACGCTGGTCCTTAGGGGCACACACACTTTCACATGGCTACGAACCACGGTGTCGCGATTCAAATCCCTACCCGCCCACATCCTTGCAAAGGGGAAGGGACTTTACTTTACCCCTTAGGTAAAATATCGGAGCAATGCCACGTGGAGATGGGAGGCCTATGGGCCGTCAACTTCTTTTCCTAGAGAAGAAACAATGACGCCATCTGAGGAATAAGCATCAGCTAACTATGTGCCAGCAGCCATGGTAAGCAGATGTCGTCGACAAGGACATACCGGCTTTGTTATTGGAGCGATGACAGTGACTTGTTCTAGGGTTCCGCGCCAGCCGCATCGAAGGCAGGGAGGCATCAATCACCTTGTCACCGCCACCGGAGGCATCCATCGACGGCAGCGTTGCTTAGAGCATCTCCAACAGCCGCGCTAAAATAGCGCCGCGCCGCAAATTGGTCCGTTTTAGCGCGCGCACAACACAGCGGGTCGCTCCAGGGGGCGCGCAAAAACGGCGCGCGCTATAACGAGTTGGGCACGCGGTCGAAAACACTCTCGCGCGCGGTGTATTTCGGGCGCCCACTATAGCGCGCGGCACACTCGAGCGCTCGCTCTCGCACTTCCTCTCCCACTTCCACCCCCATCCGGCCGCGCCGCCGCCGCCGCCCGCGCCCCCCGGTGACCGTTCAGGCGCTTCCCCGGCCTATCCCCGCGCCGCCGCGCTTCCGCCCCATCCCCTCCTAGTCCCGCCGGCGCTCGCGCGCCTCCGTCCGAGGAACAGCGCTCGAGCGCTCGCTACCGCGCCGCGCCCGCAAGGTGTTCGACAAAACGCCTATAAGGTATGTATTGCTCAAACTTCATGAATTTGGTGCATGTTTTGAATTGTAGGTTTTATAGTATAGTACTGAACATTGTAGATGAGTTCGTCGTATGATTCTTCTGAAGAAGAATTTGATATGGAACAGGAGGATCTTGCAATGATCCTAGCTATGCATATAAAAAAAACCGAAGCACGGTGGTTCGGTTATGGGTCGGCAGAAAATTTGGAGGGATAGGATCGATGCCCACAACAGATTGATTAGGCATTATTTTGCGGAGAATCCCACATACCCCGAGTCGTATTTTCGTCGCCGGTTTAGGATGAGCACCGAGTTGTTCAGGCACATTGCAGAGAAACTAGCGAGCCATGACCGCTTTTTTCAGCAAAGGAGGAATGTCGCCGGAGAGCTCGGGCATAGCACCTTTCAGAAGGTGACAGCCGCTTTGCGTATGTTGGCATACGGTATACCGGCTGATCTTGTTGATGATCACTTGGCTATGGGTGAGAGCCAAGCCATCATGTGTGTCAAGCGCTTTGCAGTGAGAATTGTGCAAGTGTTTGGCGAGGAGTATTTGAGATCTCCCAATGCTGAAGACGTCGCAAGGCTATTGGCGATGAACAAAACTCGCGGCTTTCCCGTCATGCTTGGCTCAATAGATTGCATGCATTGGAGTTGGAAGAATTGCCCAAAGGCATGGCATGGGCAATTCCACGGCCAAAAAAAGGGTTCCACTATAATCCTTGAAGCGGTGGCCGATCAGGAGACTTGGATTTGGCATGCATTCTTTGGAATGCCTGGATCTTGGAATGACATCAATGTTGTCAACCGGTCACCACTGACGAATAAGATTGCAAACGGTGAGTTGCCACCGGTGCAGTTTGTAGCAAATGGTCGTACGTACAACTATGGCTATTATCTAGCGGATGGCACTATCCAAAGTGGCAAACCTCCGTGAAGCCGTTGAAAAAGCCGGAAGGTAAGAAAAATCTTGATTTTCACAATGCTCATGCGGCGGCTAGAAAAGATGTGGAGAGAGCATTTGGGATTTTGCAAGCCCAATTTGCTATTGTGAGAGGACCGGCTAGATTTTGGGATCAGAAAATGCTTTGGTACATCATGCACGCTTGTGTAATCATGCATAACATGATCATCGAGAATGAGCGTGGCCAAGATTTAGACTATTCACAGTATGAGCTCTTGGGACATCCCGTGCGAGTGCGACGGAGGGCTGAAACAGTAGCCCGTTTTATTGCCTCCTATCATGCTATTCGGCGTCCCGCAACGCACAATGAACTTCAGAATGATCTGATTGAAGAGTGGTGGGCATGGCATGGACGACACAGAGCATGATGATTTCTGCATTCGACATTGTATTGTTCATGAACTATTTGTTGTGTTTATTGCATTATTTGTTGTACTGAACGATAAACTATTTGTTTGAGTTGTAATGATAACGAAATTGAACTATTTATTGTTGATTTGTTTTGTTTGTTTGATCATTTTTGCTCCTCTTCTTTGAAATGTATATGTGGTTTGTGCGGCGCGCGCTGTATTTTTGCGCCCTGCTGGAGCGGCGCGCGCTGCATTATAGCGCGGCTGCTGGAGCCAGCGCTGGCGGCAAGGCTTAAACCAGTCGGCGCCATGACAAACAGGTTTTTTATGCCGATGCTTAGCGCCGCTGTTGGAGATGCTCTTAGGTGGATGGCAGTACCAACTGGTTGCACCGTGTCTAGAAAATGGTCGACAACCGAAATGGTGAGTTTGCAATGTATAAATATACCGTCATAAGACCACGTGCTTACAGAATACAGAGATGTTAATTTTTTCCAACTGAAAACCGAAACTGCAAAGTTAGTTAATATTATCATATATTCATTTTGCCAAACTTGCTCACTAGTTTTGCATCTAGTCCCATACACACTCCCCTTACAATGCAGAGTAGAAATACAGGGGCAGAAACAAAGAAAGAATATATTCAGCAAGAGTTTGGTCACAATGTGCTTCTCTCAACATGAACAGATTCCTGGGGTTGGAAGCCGTTGAAGTTCATCAAAGTAGGAATGATTTGACATCACGCTGATCAACCCCACGATGAAAAACTGATGCAACTACCTCTTTTGCGAACTCGGTTTGAGCTCGCTCCATCGCCTATGTGTGAGTTGATCATCAACGTTGCAGAGAATTGGCAACACCGGCTCCTATTCTGGCAGCTGAACCTTCAGAGCTTGCAGTGCCAGTGTTGAGAACCACGTAGGCATCATTTGTACCTGAAGGATTACACATATATCATCATCATTACTGCACTAGACAGAAGCCTGCAACTTACTGACATTGTAATGCTTACAGAAAGAGAACCAACATACCGGATGCAAGGTTTATGTGTAGAAAAGCACTGAACACACATCAGGCCGATTCAAGGAGCCATCTTGCGTTTGTGACAGTGCGTTGATAAAAAATATGCATATTTTTCCTGCACGGCAAGTTGCGTCACCACACGATGCATACCGTCTTCCAGCTTAACCAAGGTTGAGAAAGAGGGCATATACAACAGAGACTGCGTAGTAATGGCGAGATTCGACGAGAGCAGAGTGGTGCGTCAAGTGTCTGTCAGACCCAAAAACTATGGACTATCACTTTGAGAAATATGACTGAATGGAGTAACTGGGATAACCAGTCTTTACCCTCGAAACCATCTATCTGTGTGGGAAACAATATTCAGAGCTGTTGATGAACTGACCAGTTATCAGTATATATGATCACTTCACAGTTCAAAACTTCAGATGCACATGGGTTTTCAAGTTGTCACAAATGTCTCCGTCCTCAGAATGGGATCCCACCGCTTTCAACTTCACTTCTGATCACTCGGTCAGTCTTGCTCCCAACACTAGGATGTTTGTTCGCTTCATCTGCAGAGTTACCCTGCTCAAATATCATCTCTCGGGCACAAAGATATCAAGATACCTGAAATTTTAAAAATGATCCCAATTTTGACAAGCTAGCTACAAACTGATGATACACACGTACAACCTCTGATAGACTTACTGATAAAAACACTATTTTATTATTTGTGTGCAGAGCAAACAAAATGCTCCAACAAATCAAACAAGACAAACATTGCAACAAATTAAGTCAAATGAAACAGACACACCTAGTCAATGTGAAACTGGCTGCGAACTGCAAGATCAGGACGTGGAATAGCGTATATTCAGCAGGGGTTCAAGAAGCTAAGGGGCAGTATATCTAATTCTCCTGACAATCATCACAAAGTTCAAGACATGGAAGATCAGCTACTTGAAAAGGAACAAACAATATCATCCAGAATCTTCTTCATCAGAAATGCAAGAGCAGAAATCATCTCCGTCATCTTCTACACTGGACTCGGAGTCTCCGCTGTCAGAGAGAAGAGCGAAAAAGTTGAATTAACATAACTATACATACTAGCCTCTCGGTTCATAGCTACTAGTAGTGATTAACAATAGACGTAATTAGCCGACCTTTTGTTCGTCGAGATGACCACCTGCGAGGAGCATTCCCCTACTTGGTTGGAAAGGAGGGCTGAATCCTCCTCTACACCTTCTAGTTGTACAGCACTGGACCCTTGGACCGCATCCCCAAGGATGTGGTCGCTCCAGTTCTTGTCTAGTTGCAGCACCGGGTGGTTGCGGTGTGCGTTCAATTTCCTTTGCAGCACGCCAAGCTTCGCCACTTTACCATTGTAGCCAAGTGATATCTCCTTGATACTTGGGAGGTGCTCGACACCAATAATGCCTGTGACCAAACTGCACCAAATGATTTCTATCATTTCCAGGCGGGGCGAAGTTCCCTCCTCAAATCGCACCTCCCTCAGTTTATCCAGACCAATAATATCAAGTTTCTTGAGATTAGGAAATGCTCCTTCTCTGAAAGCTAGCTTCTCTCCAGCATAAGAATGCCAATGAAGACCAAGAAACATGAGGTTTGGCAGCACCCCTAGCATTTCCACCGATTTAACTCCCTTCTTTAATTGATTATTTTCCAAGTAAATGTTCACCAAATGCATCAGATTTCCAACCCAGTTAGGCAGCTCTTCTCCAAGACGCCCAACCAACTTCAGGGTCCTCAGTAGGAGTGGAGGAGAGCGAACACAATGCAGCCACTGAGTGATCCATCCCACTCAGCATCCACATAAAGGGAGCAAAGGGAAGAGAGCTTCTCAATGGTTGCACACAATATCTTGCATTTTCGCTTGCTGGCTTCTTTTGTTACCACACTAAGTTCTCTTAATTGTATAAGCTCTCCCATCTCTGCAATTGCTCTGCTGCTAGTCTGCTTGATGTCCACAACCTCTAGTATTTGTAATGCTTCTAATTTGCTGATCCCTCTTGGAACTGCCACACCTACTGATTTAGACCAACGACTAGAGTAAGCCATGTGTAGCTCAGCAATTACCTTGGCACGGACATTGGGATTAACTAAAGGTGTGTATATCATGGGCAAGCGCAGTGTGTGCATCAAACATTTCTTTGGGAAATGTGGATTAAAGAAGATATAGTAATCTTGTCTGCTACACCGGAGGCTACGAAGGTTTTGGAGTTTACTGATTTCAATTGGCAAAGTGGCAATACAAGTGTTTTCTATGTCCAAAGTCTGCAAGCCTTGTAGATTTCCTATGGATCTTGGCAGTTTATAAATATTTGAATAACCTGGAGCACAACGAACACTTACATATTTCAAATGACACATCAACCCGATGTTGTTGATATCTTCTTGTGTAACTTTAAACTGTGCATCCAAGAGATCCAAAGCTCTAAGCATCCTCAAGCTAGGTGAACAAAGTGAAGGTGATGGTCCAGTGGGTCTCTCACCAAACATGGTTAGTGAACGAACACGACCCCAATCCATGCCTAACTTTTGGCACTTGCTACCATGGTATGCTATGTGACGGAAATTCTCCCCTGATAAACCAGTTACATTATCCCTGACCAGGAAAACAAAATTTTCTTCACTCGAAATTGATACCATAGCATCACGCATGATATCATGGACTCGACAGCTCTGCACATTTCCTTCTGTATCCAGTTTTGACGGTTCAATCATGCTTCGGCTGACTAGCTCATCAAAGTAAATGTTTCCAACAGCCTCAATTGTCATCCCGACCCTGGTTCTGACAAACCCCTCTGCTATCCATCTATCGACCAGACGCTTCCTTTGGATTTCATAATCCTCGTGGAAGATGCTTAAGTACAGAAAGCATGACTTAAGATGGGATGGCAAGTGGTTGTAACTCAAAGTTACCATCCTCCTCATTGCATCAAGGCTAGGGTTGCTCTCGAGCTCTGAAGGGAGTTGTTCAAAAACTTGTCCCCAGTCTGCCATCTTTTTAGTGGCAAGTACACTTCCGATTGTGAGAATAGCAAGTGGTAGGCAACCACATTTCTTAACTAGTTGTCCAACTATGTCCTTCAATCTGTCATCTTTTTGCATGTCTTCCTGTGATTTCCTACTCTTCCTTAGTAGAAGATTTGTGGCATGAAGTGGCTCTAAGGGCTTAAGGTAATAGATTAGTGCTTCAAGAGTACATTCCTTAGCTAAGCCAATACCTCGTGTTGTCAGTATTATCCGACTACCTTTGTAATTGTTATAAGGAAATCCAATATCCTTTATCCACCTCCATGCATCTATGGTCCACAGGTCATCAATAACAATAAAGTACCTCTTGTCCTTTAGCCCTTCAGTGAGGTACTGGGCAAGGTCCTTTACTTGTGTCGACTTTCCTTCAAGTTTACTCAAGCATTTTTTCAGTGACTCACCACCCAATAGTTGCTTGATCATATCCTTGAGCATCTCTAGCTTTAAAGCCGTCTGTGAGACTGTGATCCAGGCATGACAAGAAAATTTCTTTGCAACATCTTCCTTACTTTCATACACTTTCCTTACGAGAGTAGTCTTGCCTAAACCACCCATACCAACAACACATATCACCTTTGCAGTACCATTTTTGGAGTTGACATCAACCATCTTAATCAACTCTTCCTTAGCCCTCACAAAACCTACTAGCTCTACTTCATCAATGTTACTAGCTGAGTTGTTCCGAACATCTTCCATGTAGGAATCCACCTCATCAATTGTGTTGGGGCATCTGTCTTGATCAAGTTATAACGTGTGTTTCTAATGCTTACTTCTTCAACTCTTGATTTGAGGTCATGGATCTGCATCGCGATCCGATGGCGATCTTTAAGCTTCATCAACTGATGTGACAAGCTTTGGCTTCCCACATGCACCATGAATTCACCAAGACAATCTTCAATATTGTAAGATAAGTCCCTTACTTGATTCGCCCACACCTTGAGTAGCATGTCCTTCTTCTTTGTTGATTCAGCGACCACCAAGAATGCCTGCATTGTCTCTAGCTCATCTTTAATAAAGCTGGCAAAAGACGTTCAATAGAAAGTTAGAACAATATGATTGAGCTCCTAATATGTAAAAAGTAATATGCATGCCACATATGTATGTATGGATTGTACTAGATGAACATACTTGAGAGTTAATAAATATGGTTCGTGTGTCACAAATGATGCAGCCGGGTTTAGCAACCATCAAAAACATATGCAAGTTTCAATAGTGACGTCAAACTTTTGTTTCGCTTTTGTGTATTCAAAGATCAAGTAAGTAGTGTTCCTATTTGAAGTGCAAACAGAAAATAGGCACACAAATGCCAATTCCAGTATCTTATATCTACCTTATAAAGTTAATTCCACGTTTTACTCCCAGTTTCACGTTTGCGACAACAATTACCCCATTGCTAGATTTTTCACATTTTTATCCAAATTAGGAAAACTTCTGCCACTAATTACCCCTTCTAATTTTTTTCTGTTGTGTCTGCTTGGGACCATGACTTAGTGTTGATTGGGCTTGCCACGTCTGCTGGTTTAATTCCCTCACTTTTTGATCATCTGTTTTTCACTTGTCCATCATGATGCGATGAGGTACGGTTTGGTTAAGTTTTTTCTTTTGGTCCAGCGCTCGACCCGTTTCTGCCAGGTTCACATGCCTGCATCACAGCTCGGCTAATCTCTTATTGGATTCTAGGCATGGAGGCCCACACAACAACATGTCAAGCACACCTGACCTGACCGCATCTCGTTCAGCAAGCAGAGGACAATGGCCTGGGCCGACCAAGTAGTCAACAACCCCGCCGCTGGGCACCGGCGTCTCGATGTCCATGGCCTTCCCCATACGACGAATGTTGGCCATCCATGAGGATGTATGTCCAACCCACTTCTCGAAGGCGATTCTAGCACGAGTTGCACCTGAGCCCTGATGACTTCCGTCAAGACATGGTGACCATCCCATGCGTTGGACTATTTTTCAAGAGTAGGTATAGCATTGCCCTATCAACACACAATGGTTGGGAGGAGAAGGATTGCATGCGTTGGACCATTTTTCAAGATGGGTTAATTAAAAAATTAATGCACTTATAATGACTAACTCAACTCACACTTTTGAAATTCCTTATTCTGTTAGATGCCCAACATACTTGAACGGGCGAGTAGTGAGGATAACTATCCACAATGCCTCATACGGACGCTGCAACCGCTCCACTCGGCCTTGGTTGTTCGCTGAACAGGGAACTAGATAGGGATTTTCTTTTTGACCCGAACTAGATGGGGATCATGTTCGGTTTTGTGAGCTGATATAGTAGAGTACCGATCGAGCCAAGCCTATGGAAGGAGCACTAGAGTGGGCAAGAGCGTTGCGCAGAAAAAAAAAGAGTGGGCAAGAGCGGATGCTCCACGATGCAATCAGGGGATAGGTGGCGGCACGACGCTATCTCACGTGGGGAGGAGGCGTGGAGACAATCTCCATATATATTTTTTAGTGTGGTGAGAAAAAAGCTGAACCAGGTGGGGATGGTGCGGCTGGACTGAAATGAAAAATCAAATCGAATGAAAACACTAAGCAGCTGAAAAACCAACATGAGGCACGGGCCCAAACGGCAGAACGAGGGATATATAGAAATGGGCAGTTAGTGGCACAAGTTTATTTCAACTGAGTACAAATGTAACTAATAATGAGTTAATTGTTGACACAAACATAAGACTAGATGGTAAGAATGTGAAATTAACAATGTATATAATAAATCAATGTGAAGATATACTATACATATAATAGTGCTATTCGTCACCCAGGGTACATAATACATTATTTTATGGCCGAGTTTTTCTTACTCGTTACACTTAGAATTTATAATTGGTATACAAATAGTACCATCATATTGATTCAGTACACAAACATCAGTACAGGAAAAGTAAATATGATTCATAAAACCATAAATTTAAATTTATATGTACATTACACTATACTTTTACATTTATAATTTTTAGTCACATGAAATATCTCTTTTAATTCACATACATTTTTTCTACCTTCTCTTTCACTTCTAACGTAAGGCAAACTTAGGGGACGTAAAAATATGGTATAGTGTTGTAGTAAGAGGGAGGTGAAGAATCACCCTGAAGAATCACCCTAAAGAATAATTATTCTTCACCTGAGCGAGAAATAGTCTAACACTTGAGGCTACACATTAATCCTCAAAATTAAAGAAAAATCATCCAACCAAGCATCCTATTAATTATTTACTAACACATATGTCTGTGCGTTGCAACCCGAGAGATAATTGACATGTCCACTAAAATATCCGTCAACATAGCCCAACAACATCTAAATTGTGCCCGGGCATGGCAGAGAGACGCACACTAAGGTCTAGCAGAATTTCATGTCCGTAGTACATTGAGAAACATGCTACCCATACAATACTTTTGGTACGGTTTTTGTACGGCGATTCTGATCTTAAAGCGCCTATCTTTTGAAAAAAATCATCCCAACGCTTTATTTGTAAGTTGAAGGAAAGTTTGGAATTTTCACTAAGTGGTGAAATTTTTTTCAGTAAAAAGATTCTATTAAATATGTTTTCGGCCATGTCTGCATACGCTCCAAAAATTGTCTACATCTGACGGTCTGAGAGACCATCCTAGTTCATTGCATGCAACTCCATGCTCACATAGCGCCTCTCACCTTCATGTCACTTTTTTTCTATTGCACATAACAGTCGCACACTGCGCAGCAACGCATATATGCGTGCCCCTCCCACGTCCCTCGGTATTTTTTTTCATTATTGCATTGCATGTGTGCCATGCTCTTGGTAGTAATACCAATTCCTTTTGCATTATTCTCTCCTTCATTTTTTGAATCTCATGTTCCTTTTTTATCCCCACTGATCACATCATTTACTCTCTCTTTTCTTTCTCTCCTTTCTTTATTACTCCTATATGCCCATTAAAACCGATCAGTCATACATACATACATACATACATACATACATATCACGATTAGAATTAATTAGGTTAATTAAGATTATGCCTTAACAAAGAATTTTATATTTGTTAACATGAAAAGATAATAGCACGACTGGAAACTAAGCATTTTTCTGATTAAATTATATATACATAAATTATTTTAATCTGAGTTAAGGTTGCAAACTTATAGTACAGTCATGTTTAACATATTCTCTTTAAATCATAAAAGCCAAGGTCCTAAACGGGTTAAAACATAGTGAACTGGGTTTACTGCAGCTGGATGCAGAATACTGAGCAGTGCCCAGAAGCGCAAGATAGCGGCTACCACAGTTGGGCCGAAGCCCAACAAAGAAAGGGCACTTAATGTTGGACCGCGGAATACTTAAAGGAAAACCATGGGATTTCTGTAAAATGTATGATGACGGACAGGCAGAAACGCTCCATATTTTATTAGTAAAAAAAAGTATAGATATACGACCATCGGCTGAAATACAATAGGGAGTCCTCGTCCGGTGTCACATGCACTTTTTTTTTCTTTCTACCGATCTTGCACTTTCTCTGGAAAAAACCATTTCTCTCTGTCATGGAAAGGACCTCAAAATTACATTGAAAACGAGCAATGATACAAAGCACCCCAAAATATAAGGCGCGGTTTGACTTTTGTCGTATTCGTTGCACAAATTTAACTATGATTTTCATGTATTGTATGTCCCTAAAATTAGTATACATACATATGAAGTAAAATTGTTTTGCAAGAAAAATATGACGATGCCATTTATACAAGTTCAATCAATATACTTTGATATATATTAGTGGTCAAAGTCATGCATCAAAAAAGTAAAAAGTCAACCGCATCTTATATTTTGAGAAGGAGGGAGTATATAAAGCAAAGGCATCATTCATCATGCCAGCGACAACACAACTCGAAAGTCCATGAAGAGCTCTTGTAAGATTTAACTACCTACCGCCAGGATCTCTGGCCGTAGGGTTTGACTGTGCCGTGAAGTCCGTCTAACATGGAAAATACCCTCTTTGGCGGTAGCCTATTATACCTTACCGTCGAGGTCCTTGACGGTAGAGTCTAAAAAACTATGTTACACTGCAAAAGCCTGCGCTGTCCCGGGCTGCTCATCTAAACAGAAAGTGGGCTGCTTAAAAAATACTAAAAACAGCGGTGCATATGGGCTGCTGTGTGCAAGCATGAGAGGAATGGATGGATGAAAATGATGCATGCATGGAGCGATGTGAATGCATGGGCACTGTGTACATACATGAGATGGATTGATGGACATGCATGAGATGGCTGGGTGTGCTCAGGGGCGGAGCTACAGTGTTGGACCGGGGTCAATTGACCCCGATGACCCTGGCCCAAACCCAGTTATATATATATACAGCCCACACAGAAGAATGGTGCAGTGAATCTTTTTTGACCCCGGTCCAGAAAGGACCCCTCTCGTAGCAGCCCAAAACTGCTGCACGCAGGCCCATTGCCACTTCAGAGTTCGCATCGATCTCCACTACCTGATCGATCCGCCCCTGAAAAAACTTCCTATCGATCAGATCGCTTTCGCTCGTTCTCACGTCACGCGTGCCGTCGATCAGGCCCGTGTTGCCCTTCTTTCTTTCTTCACGTCTCGCCCGACGGTCCCTGTGTTCGCCTGAAGCGCCGCCGCCCGCCGCCGCCGGCCGCTGCTCCCAATCTCCACTCCTCTGTCCTCTACAGCTCTACTCCGTCAAAATTTAAGATTCGTTTCACAGAATTGATCTGTAAGTAGTACTAAAGCCAATTTCTTCATCTAATTCCTATTGTACTAGGGTTTGTTTGACGTATTGATTTGTTTAATAACTGCTTGAAGGTTGTGTGGGTAATCTAATCACCTGGATTACAATTTAGATTAGGCCTCAAGTCACATCCCATCATAATGTCAGGTAAGCTAACAAGAAAGATTACAATCTCTTTGTACTGTAAATTTTTTATGTTAGTACTAACTCTGTTTTGTTATTTGTGTGTTTTAAATTGCAGGTAGTAAGAGTATAATGGAGCGTTTTCTGAATTTGAAAAGAAAATCACCACCACCCACAAGCAATGATCCTAGTCATGATGAAAGTCCATCAAACGTTAGACGTACTATACGCCCATGTCCTTTGCCGGCCACTTCAACTCCAAGCAGGATAGGAGGTAAAGTTAGAGCAGACCAGGTAGATTTGGATAAGCTACCCCACGATCCAGCCGATAGGAGGAGAATATCCGAATATATAGGACCAAAGCTACAAGATGAAGTAAAGGCGGAGATATTTGATTAGAGGTCCGCATAGGCCACAACCTGGCTTCAAGTATCCACAGAAGAGGATAGGCAATATTTTACGCCGGTTTAATCATAAATGGTTTGGAGACTATCACTGGCTAGAGTACAGTGAGGAGAAGCATGCTGCCTTTTGCTTACATTGCTACTTGTTCAGAGATTCCATTGAAGGACAAGGAGGGAATGACGCATTTGTAGTTGACGGTTTTGATTGTTGGAACAAGCCGGAAAGACTTCATGACCATGTGGGCAAATCTCCTAATAGTTTTCATAATACGGCAGTCAAAAGATGTGATAATTTGCTGAAACATAACCAATCAGTTGTTATTGCTCTCGACAAGCAAAGCAAAGTCACTGAAAAGGAGTATATGATTCGATTGAACAATTCCATAAGTGCTGCTCGATACTTGCTGCATCAAGGTCTAGCATTCCGTGGTCATGATGAATCAGAAGAGTCTAAGAACAAAGGAAATTTTCGAGAGTTATCAATTCTTTTGGCAGAGCAAAATGAGAACACAAAGAGAGTTGTGTTAAGAGATGCACACTGGAAATAATAAACTGATAGCTCCAGAAATTCAGAAGGACATTGCTGAATGCTATGCAGAGGTAATGATTGATTACTATTATTATTATATCTTACAAATGATGACATTACCTATAGTACTGTTCAAACTAATTTTTTATTTGTGCAGATCATAGTCAAATCTATTGTTGCTGAAATTGGTGGTGGAGTTTTCTGTTTATTGGTTGATGAGTCCGCTGATGTTTCAGGCAAGGAACAAATGGCTGTAGTTTTGCGGTATGTCGACGAGTTCGGAGCAGTACAAGAAAGACTTATTGGTGTTGTTCATGTGAATGAGACATCTGCTTCATGTCTCAAATCCGGCATTGATCAGTTGTTCAAGAAGTATGGATTTAACGTAAAACAAGTTCGAGGCCAAAGTGCAGCGGGGCTAGCAACATGAGAGGTGAGTTCAATGGCTTGAGAGCTTTGATCATGAGGGAGAATAGCTCAGCATATTATGTTCACTGCTTCGCTCACCAACTCGAGTTAGTCATTGTGGCAGTAGCTAAAAAGAATGATGACGTTAGTGACTTCTTTGACATGATAGCCCTTCTGCTTAATGTGGCCGGAGCTTCTTGTAAACGAAAAGACTTGATTAGGGAGAGTCAGCAAGAAAGAGTGAAGAAAGGTATTGGTTGTGGACAACTTAGTACTGGAACGGGATTAAATCAAGAGCTATCACTTCAAAGAGCTGGAGACACTCGTTGGGGTTCTCACTATAAAACTCTTCGGAGCATACTTAACTTGTTCCCAGATGTTATTGAAGTACTCAAGTATGTTGAAAAAGATGGGCCAAGTGATGCAAAGAAGCGTCAAGCTCGTGGTCTTTTAGATTATGATACTGATTTTGACTTCGTGTTTCATCTACACTTGATGTTTCTTATCTTGGGACATGCAATTGCTTTATCTCTATCTTTACAGAGGAAAGATAAGGACATCTTGGAGGCTATGGTAGAGGTGAAGTTAACCAAGCAAAAATTTCAGAAAATCGGAGATGACGGTTGGGAGTCTCTATTGGAGAGAACTCACTCATTTTGTGAGCTGTATGATATTCCTAAGTTGGATATGGAAGAAGAGTATATAGACCGGCATAAACCAAGGAAAAAACCAACCGCACTAACTATCAGCACTACAGATATGATTGCCTCAACCCTGTTATTGACTTGCAGCTTGCAGAGTTCAATGATCGTTTTAATGAAGTAAATTCGAGCCTTCTTACCCGAATGGCTGCATTCTGTCCAAAAGATTCCTTTGAAGCTTTCGATGTTGAGAGCTTAGTTGATTTGGCTAAGTCCTATCCAGATGATTTTGATTCTATCCAGTTGAAGGAACTTGCTCGTGAGCTTCCTTTCTACATTGATAATGTCTTGAGCAGGCAGAAAGATTTACAGGCCTGAAAACTATTTCTGAACTTGGTAAGCTGATGGTTAGTACAAATAAGCATCTTGCTTTTCCTTTGGTCTATCAGCTCCTGAAGCTAGTATTAGTGCTGCCCGTCGCAACTGCATCAGTGGAGAGATGTTTCTCTGGAATGAAAATAGTGAAGACTGTGCTACGTAATCGCATTGGTGATGATTTCATGAACTACTGCATCATTTGTTTCTTGGAGCAAAGACTTCTATATTCAACTTCACGTGAGGATGTAATAGATTACTTTTTGAAGATGAAAGAACGTAGAGGTCAAGAAAAGTAGAGAGGTAACTACTTTTGTAATCAGTTTTAGGATACATTCGCAACTATTATTATTTTTATTTATGTCAGGTTACTAAAAAAACATTATAGACATGTTATATGAGCTACACATTTTTGGATATAAATTTTCTACCTTGTTTTTAATGGGACACATTAGTGTTACTTGTTTGTGTTGACCCCGGCGACCTTTTATCCTGGCTTCGCCCCTGGGTGTGCTGCATGCATGGACGCCGTGCATGCATGAGAGAACGATTCACACATACATAGGAGCAGCCTACCGCCATCCTCATTGATGGTAGATTACACAACCTACCATCAAGAGCCTCAGCGGTAGGGTATTTTTCATATCAAACGGAGGTGATGGTGCAGTCAAGTCCTATCGCCAGGGATTCCGACGGTAGGCAGTTATACCCTACCGTTATCAACCCCGAAGGTAGGAAAAGGACAGATGAATTGACGGATACGGGAGAAGACAACGCTGGAAGCTTTTAGACACCGCCACAAGTGGCATCGCCGAGATGGGGAACAAGTTCTAGCACCATTATTCCACGGAGCCGTCGGAAACCTAACTGTACTATCTACACACCTCCCGCACATATCGAAGGTCCCTCCACTCTCCCGCTGCCGCAACAACGACCGGAGAGATAGGGGATCGGCGATCCTTCCGTCAGAAGTATCCTCCAGAACCCTAGTAGTTTCTGTTAGAGATATATTTGGGTTACATGTATTTGGTAGTTTAAATTTTTTAATCCGCATCCTACCTTATCTTTAGAACAGGCGTCTTGCTCTTCAAGTCTTGTACTCAATATCTACTCGTCCTCAAGGATCAATAATACATTCATCATATTCCTATCTCCCTTTCTATCCTTTATAACATGATATCAGCCTAACAGAACCAACCCTAGCCGCTGCCCGCCGCTTCCGCCAAGCGCACCGCCCCCTGGGCGGTCCGCCTCCATGAGCGCCACCGGGGGCCGCGCCACCCATACCTAGGATTCGTCTGCCGGTCGTGTTGACCGGCTACCCAAAAGAGTCTTTTTTCTCGAGCCCTTGCTCAGAGTTTTCTTTCTCACGCTGGTCATCTTGATCAGCGTTTTTGTTTTTGGTTTCCGCTCTAAGATCAGTTTGCGCCACCCGCCGCCGTCGTCGACCCCCGCGCGCCTCTACTCCGACACCAGCGCGACCAACTGGCCTCTCCTCCGACACAACGGCTACGCGCGCCGAGGCGGCCCGTCACGGCCAGCCGCCATCCGTGCATCGGCCTACCCGTCGCCGCCCTGCTCCGACCTGGACCTCTCCAACACAATGCTCCTCCGTCGCGTCTGTACGACTGTCCTGCCCTCTGCCTCGCCGGCTGCGTCGGGGCGACTGCCTCGAGCTAGGGAGCCGCTGCTGCGTTGGTCACTCGGGCCTCGCTGCCCGGGCGCCGACGCTACGTTGGCGGCTTGGGCGTCGGGCGCTAGCCGCTCGTTCGCACATCTTTCCCCGCCGACCATCTCGGACCTCTCGCGCGGTCGGGTTGATCACGCGCCCGGCGCCGCGATCTGCCTCATCTACGTCGTGCGACGGATCTGGCCTGTCGGTTGCGCGCGCCTCCGCAGGTCCCATAAGGACTTTCCCGAATACATCGCGCCCCTCCACTGATCCAGCAATGGGCTGCCGCTCGGTCGCCCCGTCAGGCCATAGCACCGCCATCCCGTGGTTCTCTCCGCGGCTGCACCAACTCGCGAGCCGCCGCTGCGTCACGGCACACGGTCCCGGCCATCGCCCGAGGCCGTCCTCCTGGCTGCAACGTCTCGCGCGCCGCTGCTTCGCCCCTTTGGGCCGTAGCGTCCTGACACGCGGTCCATGCCGCCGCCCAGAGGTCTTCCTGTCGTCGCCCGACCCGCCTGTTGTCGCTTCGTCACCCGTTCGGGCCGTAGCGCCACGGCCCGCAGTCCATTCCGCCGTCACCCCGTGTCGCCTTCTCGTGGTATCCCACGCGCCGCCTCCCATGGCGGCGAAACGCCACCGTCCGTGTCGGTCTTCGTCACGCTGTCGGGTTCCTCGCCTACTTCGAGCACCGCCGCGTTCCTCGGCGCCGCTACTGGTCGCTCACCCGCGCCGTGCCGCCAGTCCACCCCCTTCGTCTTGGTCCAATGTCAGCTCATCGCCAGCGTCGCCGTCAGCTTCCCTGACTACTTCGTCTACTCCCACCTTTGGTGCCATCGGCCCCATACCGATTGGCACCACAACCGTCGTCGAGTCTCCTTCTCTGCTGGCCCCTCCGACTCCTCGACATGGCGTACAGCTCGTGCAGGTCCCTCGTCTGTGCATGCCCGATGCTGGTAACACCGATGCGTGCCTTCGTCCATGTCCCGGGCCTGGCAAGCCTGGTGCGACGCTTCGTCAACTTTTTCTTCGTCCGTCTACACATGCCCGGTGCTGGAAACACCTACGTGTGCCTTCGTCTATGACGTGTCCCCGGGTTTGGCAAACCCGGCGCGATGCCTCGCCAACACGATCCTCCTTCTGGTGCAAACTACCTCGAAACCATTGCGCCCACAACTAACTCAGTGCTTTCTTGCACCCACGGCTTCACGGCGACTTCCTCAACACCGGCCACCCCGAGACGACATCGACCACGGCGTTCTCCACACGGCAATCTCGACCACGGCTACACCCCCTACGCTCTCGGCTACATCGACATCGGCACAAAGGGCTATCACCTCGCTTGAGCAACTCGTCGACTTCCTCTACAGTCAACGCGCCCGCTACGCGACACCGTCCACGACGCTCCCGCTACGATTGTGGGGGATGTCAGCCTATCGCCTGCTATTCTCTCCAGTCTGACCGTCCGCGACGCTCATGTTATTCACAACACTATCGCCCACGACTACCGAAGTGTTAGAGATATATTTGGGTTATACTTATTTGGTAGTCTTGCCCTTCAAATCTTGTACTCAGTATACTTGCCCATGAGGCTGAATAATACATCTATCATATTCCGCCAATCTCCTTTCTATCCCTTCTAACAGTTTGGTTCTTCTTCATGCCATCCTATAGACTTCTAAAGTTCCATGAGGCGGACGTGCAGCCTAGACTGGGACGGGCTCTCATGTTGGACTGCACGTCGGTCTCTCCCAACGAGGCTGCACGATGCGGGAGTTGGATTGGACGACCTCCAATCGGGACTGAACGTGCGCGTCTGCACGGCGGTTTTTATTCCGATTTGACAAATAAGTACACGATCTAGGTTGGGTCAGGCTGCTTGATTAATTCCGTGCAAGGCTAGCTAGCTTTTGATCGATCGGAAACACACATGTATACTACAGCCAAGTGGCATCACCGATTTGCTCGCTCAGCTTCGCTGATTCTTTTGTCCTTAGCAAAACGCACCAGTGCCAACATGTTACATGCGGGATGAAAATTTAGAGTACGGCTTTTGTTTTATCATCTTCGATTTCTTTTGTTAGGCAAGCATGATAGGCCCTCTAATCGGTAAAATGACAGCAACAAACGAACCAGTAACTGGATGTGAATTAACATATATACCAGATATCCTTGCGGACGCCGACCAGGAGGCCCATCTCGGCGGCGGTGGCAGAGGCGGCCACGCTAATGGCGCCACCCAGCATCGACCTTGCCATGCTCAACACCGTTTCCACCATGATCTCCGACCGGTTGTGATGATAACAGTAATAAGCTCCTCACAATGGGGTCTGTGCTGAGAGCTAAGGAATTTGTATGATGCACTTTGTAGCGAACAGCCTGTGATCACCGCACTGTTTTCCCTTAAACAGACGTGCGGTCCACTCTAACCACGATCATGCCTTGCATGATATGACCACCGAATGACAACAGGCCGTTCATATAAACTTGTGAATCAATTTTTTTAAATGGAATCAATCAGTACGAAACTCTATGATTTTAAGCAGTCAATGACTCTAATCGATGGGCCTCACTTTTTATTTATTTCGCTGCCTTTCAATTATGAACAGCCAATTTCCCTAAGAATAGCTACAATCATTTGGGCGGTCACTGCCATTTTATCGACTTACTATGTTTTAGTTGGTTAAGGTTGATCACAATGGGAAATATCATATTCTATTATCACGCATATGTACTAATATATGATACTACATCCATAATGAATAATATCATAGCTTATTATCATATTAGCATCATTTATTGTCATGCATTATACTAGTATATAATTTAATATGATAATGTATCATATCATGATACTCAATCCTCTGTCTCTCTTTATTTAATTATGTGTGACCCCAACAAAACTGTTTAGTTGCCATGCATTATACTATCTGTGATACTCTCATTCTCACCAGCTTAAGAGAATCTTCAGCCCTTTCTCCATAATTCTTCAATTCTAGGCAAAAGATCATTTAGGGAATTAACTCAGCTAGCCCTTTCCCTATATGTATAATAATCCTTTCAGTATTTGAGGAGTTATGCGTCAAATTTGATCCTGCAGCCTAAATTTGCTCTCAAAACATCAATTCTCGGTAAATTCGCCCCTTTCATGACACTCACTCTCTTCGGAGGACTCCGGCATCCATGGTCGTAGTCGTCATGTGCATCGCATGAGCGCCACAAGATGTCGTGACATGCCCCGTGGTGGTGCTGGTCGAGAGCACGAGAACAACAACCGTCGCACAGGGTGGGCCTTGGGAAAAAATTATGGAAGCCCTGATATAAACAGGGGTGCGTGTAAATACTGTGTTCACAAGCTTGAATAGATTGTTAGAACCGGAATGTGGCTTGCTCTATTGACCATTTTGAACTATAACCTCGTCAACAGCTGACACCATTTGGGTCGGAGTCACCTCCTGAAATCCAAGCTTGTGGTAGCAGATTACAATTGCAACTCCGACCAGTCACCTGGTCGGCTATGGCGACGCCGTTGCATAGGTTAAAGGCAGCGCCAATATAGGTTGCTCCCTGTCTACAAAATGTCCGACAACAAAAATGGAGAATTTCCAAAGTAGGGATGTTTTTTCAATAAAGAGAATATATTAATATCGGGAAGATACCAATTACACTCAGCCTCTGGAACAACACAATACCCTAATTGCATTACACATGCACACAGCCAAAAAATGAAAAGTCCCGCTACAGAGTTCTAGTCCTGCAGCAGCAGTACACCCACCACCAAAACAACACATGAAGTCCAAGTTCTCCAAAAGTGACGCCTCAAAGAAGAAAACAGTGCACAAGCACCTTCGTCACCCGATCGTAGATCTTGGGTTTTCACCCTGAAGCTAGTCCCCGCTCTCAAAACAATATGTTCAACAAAGCCATTGCCAGACACAACCAATTAGGCCAAACCATGGATTTACACCCTGAGAGGTAAGATTTTGAACTGCACATGTGCTTTACCCCACTTACATACCGCTGCTATGAAATCCGTAAGTGCAAGCAAGTTCCTCATCACCACAAAAGGCTCCAATGACCATTACTAGTCCTCTGATCTCGGCTTCCATGACATTCTCCGCCTCTGACTTCACCATGGAACTAAACATATCACATGATGGCAACAGATAGCAGAGCTTCTTATTGCTCCATCGTTACCGGAGAACCCATGGGCACGACCGAATCCCAACCGATCCAGCAATCTCGAGGAATAACGCGCCCATGGGAGTTCGCCGGCAGAGCCTTCCGGAACCCGACACTCCGACCAGATCAAGGAGGACAGGCATCAGGAACATCTTCACCTTGTCACTTGAGGAACCCTAGGACCGCCCCCTTAATTCAGGTCGAGCCCGCAGCCCCCAGCCGCCGGCCGGCACCCTGGATCAGATCGGAGCCAGATGCGAGGGTGCTTCGGTGGCACAGGGATGCGCCAATTTGGATCAGATCAGGAGCATCACGGGCGCCAGGAAAGGGTGCTTCGCCGGTAGCCAACGGCGCTCCGCCACGCCATGGAGGAGCAGGCCACGCACCGCCTGGGCCATGCATAGACAAGTACCAGCACCATGGACGACCGGTGCCTCAGCCTTGAATCTGAGGGGAAAATGCTGCGCCGTGAGAGAGAGCTCGCCCCGCCGCCACCGTCCGCGGCACGCGCTTAGCCCGGCCGCCTCCTCCAGTAACGGTGAGGTGGGAATAGAGGGGTGGGGCTTGCGGTGGCCGGCAACTGGGTCTCCCCCGTGTCGCTCGTGAGAGCGACACGTGGTCAAGCGTTACTTTTAGTGCGTAACGGATTGTGGCCAGTGGCGGAGCTTCAGCAAGGCTCAAAGGGTCGTGGCCCGCCGATAGCTGGAGCAATTTTTGTTATAAAGACTAGCCCACAACACTGACCTACATGCAGAGCAGGAACGCACCAGCTTGAGTGAAGCATCCGTTCGGTTGTTCCTTGATAAGAGCACTCAGTGGAGGAGCTCAGGGTCCGGCAGCGCACATCAGTCGTCGGCTGCCATGACGCCCGCCACCATGGTCGAATGCCATGGCTTATTTTGTGCTCCTGGCCCACTCAACTTTTATTTTGTAGCTCCGCCACTGGTTGTCGCGTTGGGAACTGTGGTCAGTATACTTTACTTTACTCCAAAGTAGGGATGTTAGTATACTAAAATCGGAATAATTGATGATAACCCCCCCAGTTCGTGTGTCTTTGATCATAAGCCCCCCTTTGTGTCAATGACATGTGGGGTCCGGTCCCACATGTCAGTGACACAAAGGGGGGCTTATGATCAAAGGCACACGAACTGGGGGGGTTATCATCAAATGCCCCGGCAGCAACAAACAGAGAAGGTGAAAGCCAACCATATCGATCATAGGCATCCGATCCTCCCTCCTCGAGCCGCCGCGACCCCTCTCCTCGATCCCTTCCCTCCTGACCTCCTCCCCCAGATCCGACCTAGAGTTTCGAGCCGCCGTTGCCCCTCTCGACGCCGCTACTGGAGCTCCAAAGGAAAAGCCCCGGAGGGGGATGATGGCGGCGGTGGAGCCTTCCTACGCCACAACTCTGGGATGCGGTTGCGTTGGAGATCCGCGCGGGTGTCTTGGAAGTGTTCGTAAATCCGGCATCGCCAAGAAGCGGTGAGGGCCCCTCCACCGTCGATGGCTCACCCATGCGGGTTGGCAATTGCGGGCTGTGGTGCGGCTTCGGTCGTACGGTTTCCTGGCGGCAGACGTCACCACATGGGCGTACTGGATGACGGAGGAGGTCGATCTGGTGGTGAAGCTAGGGATGGCGCGAATTTCCCAGCGAAAGCTTGGTTTGGACTTAGCAAGAATCATCGACAGTGGCGCCCGTGAGTGTCGTTACCTCGTTGGAGGCGTTGTGGGGTAATTCATGTTTCCCGTGTGCCCCAGAGGAAACCCTAGATTTGGGTATTCTGGATCGGATGATGGCGAGGTTCCTATGTCGCCATCCCTTTGGGGGCATCATCTTTGGGGTTGTACACTGGCTGGAGGGATAAGTATTTGGCTTGGTGCCTGGGCGCAGATCTATGTATGCTTCTCGTGCGGTGACCAGGGTAGAGCAGCGTGCCATCTATAGTATTGGTGAGTCTTGGTGGCAAGGTGCAACAGGGGTCGGTGTTGGATATCGTTCGATGGACGCGCGTAGGAGGCATGCACTATTTGGTGTCGTGGTGGCGTCGACGGTAGAAGAGTCCGGCAAGATCAATGCATAGATTGCCCCTGAAGATGAGACTACGGAAGAAGGCGACGGCAAATTCTACAGTGCACACATGTGGTGCACGTTGAGGGTCTGCTAGACCGGTTGGTACTCCTAGCTAGCCGGTAGGCAGCTTGGTGAGGCCATCGTATTTTTTGTTGTGTGTGGCGCGTGGTGACGGCACATCATCAATCTTGTAGTTAGGGAGACCGTCTTCGTCACAAAGGTAGCTTTGGATTGATCTATGTGTTTACTTTATAAAACCTTGTCTAGTACTACAATAAAGATGGTTATATGCATCGCCCGGCTTCCTCTCTCAACCTGACTCACCCCTTTGGCCCGGTGGGTGACCCATTGATTCCGGCGACCAATACAGCAGCGTGAAATGTGGTAATAGTCCCCGCCCGTGAGGTGAAAATTGGTGGCGATCTCGGGGTTGAGGAGACAGAGAAGCAAAAAATTAATCAAGTTTTTAGAATGTCAAATTCCTCTTCTCCGCTTTCCAATTTCTCTAGCTACATAGGCACTTTGAAGTAGAGCTAGTGTCCGCAAAATTTTACCACCCCCTCCCATGCAGCTCTGATTATCTCCATGTTGCCGCTACCTTTCCTCCTCCAAAACACGTGAACTACACCTATCCATACGCCCCATATAATTTTTCAAGATGATGTGTTTCCAAATGGCCCCCATACATATTTCTCCATTGATTGCATTGATCGAACCTATTGTTTTTTTCACCGCTCTCTCATTGGGATCCTCACTCCATATGTGTTCGTTCGGCTGCTAGTAATATCCTGATAATGTGAAGGCTACAGAAAGACCGCAAGAGTAGTGTGTCTTTTATAGACTAGTGAAGGTTGGTGAGCACATTATCTATTTCACTATTTTTCGGAATACTTGAGCCTTAATTGCCCTTTCTCGAAAGGGGGCTGGCTACACATGTGCTCTGCCACCACTTCTCTGTCTCACCATGGCATCTATACTCAACACCGAGTTTCCAAGCCTGTGGTAGACGAGCATACACTGAAAACCAAAATAGTGGTCAATGTTATAGCGTCATATATCATACGGAATTTGTGGAAGGAGTGACATGCTCGAATCTACATCAACGCTACCCACCGCCCCTTAGTGAGATGGCCTTCAAGATACCAACTGACATGTCATCTTTGATTACAGGAAAGAATGTGGCCTACAACCTTCCGGTTGTTTGTTGCCTCTGGCCATTCAGGTTTTCTTTCGCAGAGAGAGGAAGCCCATCAATGCGGTCAATGACACAACAAGGTTGATGAAGATGGCTCTGGATATATTTTTTCCCAACCGCAGAGTATCGGAAAAGGATTATAGATTGGATTGCCTCGTTCCAGTAGATCTATCGGCATAAACATTCTTCGACAATAGATTTGATACTTTGGGGGTATATAGACGGAGGGCCAAAGATGTGGTTGAAGGGTACCAGTAGGCCACACACGACCTAGTAGCATTCCCATGACCTGGGCGCGGGGCATTTGCGACTTGTTAGCCATGACGGCCCGTCTTTGCAGGTTCTTGGCTCCACAGTGTTCTCCTTATTATGAAAATCTCAATCAGGATATTTTATGTTTTTTATCACTTCGTAACATACCTTTTTCTTTAAAGCAAAAAACAACATTTGACACTGTCAATAATTTGTTGGTCCAAAAAAGAGAAAAACTTTGTATAGAAGTGTGAGTAAGTGCAACAAATATGGCATGAACATGACAAAAAAATTATAGTTACCTTTGAGACGTATCAATGACTTACAATTCAAAGTGTTTGTATGAACATGAAGCCATCAACTATTATTGCACTTTGAATTGGAGAGGAAAGTATTGAGACATTTTTTATGAAGTGATATTCTCTTCTTCCCTCTTCAATTTAGCCACATTGTAGTAGTTTGTCCTTGATTTGTACCAGAATGTTGATGCCTTCTGCCATTACCTTAGCGTTATGGTTACATGCCGTCCTCAGAAATACGTGACAGGGGCCTGAGGCAGGGTGACCCGGCTTCCCCCCTCCTCTTCAACTATGTGGCTGACTCCCTCTTCAACCCGGCTTCCCCCCTCCTCTTCAACTAAGAGGCTGACGTCCTCAGAAATACTTGACAGGGGCCTGAGGAAGGGTGACCAGGCTTCCCCTCCTCTTCAGCTATTTGCCAAGAGTGAAGTCATTGTTACTTTGGGTTTCGGATGTTGAGGCCCAAAGAGTTGCTCATCTTCTCAATTGCTCCCTAGGCTCTTTTCCATTCAAATATCTCGGCCTCCCGATCTCTTCCCATAAGCTGTTGGCTAAAGATTTTGCTCCGACTGTTACTAAGGTGGGCAACCGGGTCTTGCCGTGGAGAGGTCGCTACAGCACCCAAGCGGGCAAGGTCACCCTAACCAACGCCTGCCTATCCTCCCTCCCCATGTTCCTGATGGGCTTCTACCTCCTTTCGGGAGGGACCCACGCTGGTTTTGATAAGCACAGGGGTGCCTTTTACTGGAATTCGGCGGACAACAGGTGCAAATACAGGATGGTGAAATGGAAATACATTTGCAGACCTAGAAACCTTGGTGGGCTGGGTATCATTAACACAACTGTCATGAATAAATGCCTCATTTTAAAGTGGTGGTGGAAAATTATGTCTTCTGTGGAGACCCCCTTGTGGCTCACCATTCTCAAGACTAAGTACTTCCCTACGTCGAGTCCCATGTTTGCTTCTTCTTCTGTTGGCTCCTAATTTTGGCGTCAACTAGTCAAAGTTGGCCCGATTTTCCAATCCTTGGTCAAATTTTCAGTCAGGAATGGCAAATCTACTCGCTTTTGGTTAGACTGGTGGTGCGGGAAGGCCACCCTTGCGGCGGCGTTCCCGATCTTATTTTCTTACTGTTCTAATCCGGAGATCTCTATCTTTGAGCTCTCTCTAAATAGTTGGGATCTTGACCTTCGTAGGTTTCTTTCTCATGTAGAGTTGGAAGACTGGCATCGCCTTATTGCTTGCTTCCCCTTGCTCTCGGAGGAAGAGGATTCGGTGGGCTGGCCCCATTCTTCGTCTGGTCGCTTTTCGGTTAAGTTTGTTTATGCTAAACTCATTTCTGGCTCCCCCACTTCCAAGTTCAAGTGCGTTTGGAGCGCCCGTGTCCCTCCTAAGATCAAAATCTTCCTTTGGCAAGCTTTTCGTGGGAAGCTTCCCGCGGCGGACCAAATTCGGAAAAGGAACAGATGCGCCTTGTGTGGAGACATTGAAAACACTGATCATATCTTATTTCGGTGCTCTTTGGCTAAGTTTGTGTGGAGATGTATCCATTATTGGATGCAAGTGGATTGGAACCCCTCGTCTTTTGTGGATCTGCGGAGATTGGCCGGCGGCCTTTCTGGGGCTTCTAAAAGGGTCTTCTGGGTTGGGTTTGCAGCGATCTGTGGGTCGTTATGGACCACTAGAAACAAGTTTACCATTGAACATATCTTCCCGGCTAATCCTGTTGATTGCTTTTTTAAAACTGGTGTATTCCTGCAGTAGTGGAGATTATTGATTAAGGATGCGGACCACGAGGCATTCGACGCTATGGTGTCCAAGATTCGGGCTACGGCTTCCTCCTTGGCGCGCAGGCATCGTGAGGCGTCTTAATGCCTAGAGTCTTACCTATCTTACATTATTAGGGCTGGCCTGCGTGCCTTATCTGGCTGGGTTTCCTTGTATGCGAGCTTATTCTATCTGCCTGTTCTGCTTGTCCTGGTACTATGTGTGATTTGGTGCCGCTTGTGCTACTCTGCCTTATGGCTTTATTTATAAAGTTGGGCTTATGCCTTTTATTAAAAAAAGAAATACGTGACATAAACCTCTTTTTACATCTTACTTCCTCCGTCTAGTATTAAAGGGCCCACGAGGCACGGTAAACCGTTTGAATTCACATGGCCGCAACAATTACATCGAAAGTATTTTGCCTCGATTCTACTCCAGTTTGCGGAGGTGATTACAACTGGGAGCATGCATCCAGTAAAATCACTCCAGTCACTACGACCGACCAGGCATGCAAGCTATTTTAGCTAAGAGCATGTATGCAGCCAATTAAATTGCTGCAATCATTTAAGCTGGATGGAGTGATGGGTATATGATTTTTCGAGAAGATTTGTTTCCATAGACCTCCCATCCATATTTCTCAACAAATTACATATCCAACCCATGACAATTGTCACTACTATGACCCCTCTCTAGGGCCACGACTCTGTTCATGTTTATTTGACTGCTAGTACAATCCTTATAACATAGGTAGAGGCTACAAGAACTAGCGACTCTGCATTTTATAAGTGTTTGTCATGCTCAGAGTGATAAATATTGTTGAGCACATTAGCTATCCATCAATTAATTTTATGACCAAATCTTGGAGTCAGCATTTATTTCCCTTTCTTTACAGAGGTTTCGCTAGACATGTGTGCTCTGCTCCATTGTCCCCAGCTAAGCTTGGCATGTACACTCAATACTGAATATCAGTTCTTGTGGGAGAATGTGTATTCGGACCTTGTACAAAATTAAAGAGCCATGTTCCCATTATAAACTTACACACCATCTGGATTTTGATGAAGGAGCAATATTCTTGGATATCCAAGATCCCACCCCCAGCCCCCTTGCAACGGCATTCAAGATTGCAAATGAGGTGGCTCCCTTGATTCTTGCAAGAGAGTAGCGTTGTGCTATCTTTCTGTAAGTGCATCTAATGCCCCTTAGTGATTTTGGTGTATTGAAGACTTATAGGTTAAGGGACTAATGTGTTTGTGAGTGTACACAGGTCTATAAGTCTATGAGGAGTTTGATATTTACAAAGAAAGTCGACCCCTAAAATGAAGTTCTTCGACTGAAGACTTTGATATTCTGAAGACTTTCTGAAGACTTTGAAAGTGAAGAAATTGGTGTGACCTTGAAGACTTGGTATTCATTTGAGGAACATGAAGCGTGAAGACTTTTGTTTTCGTAGTTTCGTTTTTCTCTTTCTTGAGTCATAGGAAACACCGTACTGTTAAAGGGGTCGAGGAAATACTAAGGAAAAATTTCCATGTGATGCTCAACTCAAAATCCTACACCTACCAATCCCTTCGAGTGAAGCCTTTGGAAATCTCATACAGTTCAGTCAATTTCTTCAGTGACAGAGACGAAGTTCTTCTGGTCGCTGAGAAATTTGTTCTGACTGAGGAGTTAGGAATTCGCCAGTGCGGATTGCCTACATAGTGAGGAACATGATAGCCCTGAGGAATTTGAGATTCAAATTTCCGACCGTTCTTGTCTACTCTGGCCAGCTGTCCCAAAATATCTTATCCACCTAACGGTCATATCATTGAAGGGCATTTATGTCTTATCATGTCGGGCTGCTCCCTAGGCTATAAATAGCCGCCCCCTACAACCACTAGCTGGTTGGCTGCTCTGAGAGAAAGTTGACACTTGTCATTTGAGAGCAACCCATCCTCCGAGGACTTTGAGCGAAAATCATCAAGTGAGGAAAAACCCAAAAACCAAACCCCTACAACCCAAAGTGATTGAGCATCACTGAAGAGATTGATCCTGCGTGGACCCGACGCTTGTTACCTTTGAAGACTGTGCTTCTTCCAGACGGTTAGGCGTCATGGTCTAGAGCATCCAAGAGGAATTGTGGATCGCCGAGTGACCAAGTCTGTGAAGGTTTGGAAGTCGCCTGAAGACTTACCATGAGTGATTGGACGAGGTCTGTGTGACCTTATTTCAAGGAGAATACGGTGAGGACTTGGTGTCCTGAGCTGCGTGCTCAGCGACTGGGTGTCCGGGACTGTGTGTCCTCGAGTTTAAATACTCAGCCGCTCCAACCAGACGTACAACTGAGACAGCAGTTGGAACTGGTCTACCAAATCATTGTCTTCACCAACCTTACTGGTTCTATTTCCTCAACCCTTTCATTTCCTCATTACTGTGTTGAGTGTTCATTCATATCTGTGTTTGAAGACTTTGACTGAAGACTTTCTCAATTTCCTCAGTTCAATTTCTTCAGTCTGTTTGTCTTCATCTTGTGCTATCCTGTGTTTACGCTTTCTGTACTCTTGGATTGTCTTCATTTCTTTATGATGACCATGCCCGCATTCTCTTATGCTTACTTCTGAGTACTTATTCCGCTGCAAGTAGTTCTTCGCTAAGGAATTTCCTCACCGGCAAATTCCTCAGTGAAGAATTCATAAAAATTGTCTATTCACCCCCTCTAGTCGATATAACGCACTTTCAATTGGTATCGAGCAAGGTACTCCCTTGTTACGTGTGATTTTGGTTTAACCACCTGGAGTTTTAGTTATGTCGACCGCAGGTATGATCAAGGTCTCAGCAGGGTGTCCTACCTTTGATGGGACGGACTACCCCTACTGGAAGAACAAGATGCAAATGCATCATGAGGCAATTGACAACGATCTCTGGTATGTTGTGGAAAATGGTGTTCCCTCAGTCACACCTTCTCTGAATGCTGCCGATGTGAAGAGATTCAAGCAACTCGATTCTCAAGCGAAGAATATCATATGTGGCCATCTGAGCAAAGGACAATATGGAAGAGTGAGTGCTTTTGAAACTGCCAAGCTCATCTAGGACAGACTGTCCAAAGTAAATGAAGGAGTCTCAACTCAGCGTGACTCTCGAGTTGATGTTCTTCGCAATATCTTCAACCGCTTCAAAAGACTCGACAACGAAAATGTTCAACAAACCTTCGATTGCCTCACTGACATCTCAAATGAGCTTCAAGCGCTTGGTGCCACTGACATCACCGACCATGAAGTGGTGAAGAAATTGTTGAGATCGCTTGATTCCTCATTTGATACTCTGGCACTGATGATACAAGAGCGTGCTGACTACAAGTCACTTGATCCAGCTGATATCCTCGAGAGGCTAAATACTCATGAGTTCCAGCTTGCTGAAAAGAGAGATCTCTATGGTTCTAGCTATGGAAAAACACGTGCCCTGAAGGCCAAGGCTGTGTCTGAATCTGAGTGTGAAGACTCTGGTAGTAGCCTTGGAGATCCTGAAGAATTAGGCCAGGAGCTAGCACTGCTCGTGAAGAAATTCCAGAAGTTCTCAAGACGTGGTCGCTTTGGAAAATCCTCAAGGAGCAGTGATTCCTCATCCAGTGACTATAAGAGAAGACTTTGCCACAAATGCAAGAAACCTGGTCAGTACATCTAAGATTGTCCTTAGTGGGAAAAGGAATTAAAGAAGAAGAAATACAAGGATTACGGTTCTGATGACGCTAAGAAGAAGAAGAAATCGTCGAAATCTTCATCATCAAAATCCTCAAAGCCTTCTTCTCACAAGAAGAGCAGCTCCAAAAAGGCTCGGGCATTCATTGGCAAGGAAATGGACTCAAGCTGAATCTGAGAAGCGTGAGGAAGAGGAGGCATCGGAAGAATCTGAGTCCGTGTGGCGAGTCTAGCTCTCGCCATCGCTTTCGTCGACAAGTCCATCTTCAACTGAAGAAAATGACCTCACCAACAAAGCTGATGAAGATAGTGATGACTACGCTCCCACCTATTGCTTCATGACAAAGGGTGCCAAGGTACTCAAATATACCTCCTCTGAATCTAGTGAAAATGAATCTGATGAAGATCTAAAGCCCAGTTACTCAAAACTTGCTAAGATTGCTGTAAAACAACAAAGGGCTTTTGAAAAGGTTCAAAACATGCTAGATAAGAGTGATGATATGTTAGGTGAAGAAATGGATCGGACTAAAGCCCTGAATGAAAATCTTCAGAGACTTCAGTCTAGGTTTGACAGCCTTCAAGGTCATCATAACACTCTCTTGTCTGATCATGAGAAACTTTCTTATGAATTTCTTCAAAGAAAGCAAGATCTTGAGAAGCTAAGAGTTGAGTTATGAAGATCTTCAGAAGGAGCGCGATTCATTACTTGTTCAACAAATCAGCGCTTCTCAGAAAGAATTTGTTCCTCCATGCTTAAAGTGCATAGAACGTGAATCTGCTAATTCTTCACCTGAATGTTCAAATGCTTCAACTGTTACAAATTCTTCACCTGCGTCTGCTATCACTAATTCCTCATCTGAGGACATTGATAGTATCACTGACGATGCAGGGCTGAAGGAATTGTACATGACAGGCATGTACAAAAGCCTCAAAGGGCATCAGACTCTTTGTGATGTGCTTAAAAAGCAGATCCTCAACATGAACCCTAGGAAAGAGGGTATTGCCTTTGAGAGGAAACTCAATGCTGATGGAACATGTTGGAAGCCTGAGCAGTATCCCAAAACCTCATGGATTGTTGCAAAGGGACCTCCAGTTGATCCACCTAACTTATCTGGTTTTACATGCGAATATCCTCATTCTTCTGATGAGTCATTTGACTCCAACTATAAACTGTTCAAAAATCAGAATGGTGAAGTATTTGCTAGATATGTTGGCACTAACTGCAGGAACGGTTCCCCTGTGAAAAAAATCTGGGTTCCCAAGAAGTACCTTGAAAGTCTTCAGGTGAATGTCCTCATGACACCACCTGTGAAGAATAGGAACTCCAGATCAAACTCTTCATATGGACCAAATTCTTCATATGGATCCAAGTCCACATACGGACCAAATTCCTCACGTGGATAAAATTCCTCAAAAGGATCAAAGTCCTCATATGATTATCATCGTGCTAACAACTCTGTTTCGCAGGGTAGAGCTAAGGGCTATGAATATGTGCATTATTCTTCAAACCAATATGTTCATAAGTCCTCGAAGAATTTCTCTGCTTATTCATATGCTTACCCTAACCCCTCTTATATGAAACAAAATGGATTGGCCTCTATGCCACCATTCTCATATGGTGCTCGCAGAGTGATGAACTCTTTGCCACCCCTTCAGATGTGGGTGGTGAAGAAAAAGACCTAATCTCTTCTGCAGGGTCAGGTCTCCAGACGTGCTTTAAACGTCTGAAGAATTTGCTGGGGGCCTGACAAAAATGCCTGAAAGGACGCAGGCTAATCATGATGAAATGAACTTTCATTTCACACGTCCTCATACTGCTTATCTGTTAATACTGACTGATGAAATTCATCTGATGAACTTGATATCATATTCTTCACTGATGAAGTATATGAGATCGTAAGTTGCACTAATTCATCTGCAGGATGATCAACCCAAAGCCACTGAGTGGGTTCTCGATAGTGGATGTACAAATCACATGACTGGTGACAAGAATCTATTGATGGATGCTCCCTTATCACCGTCACATCTGAAGCATATCATCTTTCTTTGACAAAGGCAAAAGTCAGGTATTGGGTCTTGGTAAGGTTGCGATCTCTAAGGACATACACATGGAAAAAGTCATGCTTGTTGAGTCCTTAGGATACAACCTCATGTCAGTCTCAATGCTTTGTGATCTTGATATGGTTGTTATCTTTGGCAAGTAACGCTGTGTTGTGATTATGGAAGCTGACAATTCCAAAGTCTTCAAAGGCTTTAGGAGAGGAGACTTGTATATTGTTGATTTCTCTACAGGACCACAACCAGCCGTGTGTCTACTTGCAAAAGCTTCAGAAGGCCGGCTATGGCATCGGCGACTTGGTCACGCAGGCATGAGGAATTTGCACATGCTTGCAAAGAAGAAGCATGTCATTGGCATTGAGAATGTCAAATTCCTCAAGGATCACTTGTGTGGAGCCTGTGAAGCTGGAAAAATGACCAAGGCCAAGCATCCAGCGAAGACTATCATGACCACTACTCGTCCCTTCGAATTACTTCACATGGACCTCTTTGGTCCTAATCATTACTCAGCAGTCACTAATGATGCATCTCTATATGGCTTTGTTATTGTTGATGATTACTCTCGTTACACATGGGTACACATTGTTACTTACAAAAGTGAAGTGCAGGAAGTCTTCAAATGTTTTTCCTCGAGGGCTTCAACTAACTTTGGTGTGAAGATCAGACACATCAGAAGTGACAATGGAACTGAGTTCAAGAATTCCGGTCTTGATGCCTATCTTGATGAACTTGGTATTACTCATGAGTTATCTGCTCCCTATACTCCTCAGCAAAATGGCGTCGTGGAGCGCAAGAACAGAACTCTTGTTGAGATGGCTTGCACTATGCTTGATGAATACAAAACGCCTAGTCGTTTTTGGATTGATGCAATTGATACCGCGTGCCACATCATCAACAGAGTATATCTTCACAAATTCTTCAAGAAGACTACCTATGAACTCCTCACTGACAAGAAACCCAATAGCACCTACCTTCTGTGTTAGATGAACCAGCACCAGATGAATCCATCAAGTTCAAGGCAACTGAGGATGTCATCCCTACTGAAGAATCTCTTGAAGAATTCATTCCTGTACGCGAAGAACGTCGAGCTGATGCACCTGAAGATAATGCTGAAGACAATGGTGCTGAGGAAAATGATCAAATTCCTCGACGACAACTAACTCATCCTCGCGTTGCAAAAGAAGTGCAAGTTGACAAGATCATCGATGACATTGAAGCGACAGGTCCTCTCACACGCTCAAAAGCTTCACATTTATCTAACTTTTGTGGGCACTATGCTTTTGTCTCTATCACAGAGCCCACCAAGGTAGATGAAGCATTTCTGGAGCCTGAGTGGATTTAGGCCATGCAAGAGGAATTACATCAGTTCGAGCTCAACAATGTCTGGGAACTGGTCAAACGTCCAGATCCTCGCAAGCATAATATCATTGGCACAAAGTGGATCTATCGCAACAAGCAAGATGAAAATGGCCTTGTGGTGAGGAATAAGGCACGACTTGTAGCTCAAGACTACACACAGGTTGAAGAAATTTCGATGAAACTTTTGCACCTGTTGCTAGACTTGAGTCTATTCGCATATTACTTGCCTATGCTAACCATCACAATATCACTTTATATCAAATGGATGTGAAAAGTGCATTCCTCAATGGTAAGCTTGAGGAAGAAGTATATGTTGCTCAACTCCAGGTTTTGAAGATCCAAAGAATCCGACAAAGTCTTCAGACTCAACAAGGCCCTCTATGGTCTCAAACAAGCCCCCGCAGGCGTGGTATGATACATTGAAGGAATTCTTCGTGAAGAATGGCTTCACACCAGTTCACTCGACCCTACTCTCTTTACTAAATCATATGATGGTGAACTGTTTGTGTGCCAAATATATGTTGATGATATTATCTTTGGCTGTACTTGACCAACGTTATAGTGATGAATTTGCCTATATGATGAGTGAAGAATATCAAATGTCTATGATGGGAGAGTTGAAATTCTTCTTAGGTCTTCAAATTCACAACAACACAATGGCATATTCATATCTCAGGAGAAATACCTCAAAGATGTCTTTGAAGAAATTCGGCATGCAAGATTGCAAAGGCGTCAAAATTCCTATGCCCACAAATGGCCATCTATGCACTGATGAAAATGGTATTGACTTCGATCACAAGGTATACCGCTCTATGATTGGTTCTCTATTGTACTTATGTGCATCTAGGTCAGATATAATGCTTAGTGTTTGCATGTGTGCCCGATTTCAAGCTACACCGAAGGAATCACACCATAAGGCTGTGAAGCATATTCTTCGATATCTAGCTCACACACAAACACTAGGATTATGGTACCCCAAGGGCTCTACTTTTAATCTCATTGGATATTCTGACTCTGACTATGCTGGTGATCGTGTGGACCACAAGTCAACATCTGGTACTTGTCATTTCCTCGGACGATCTTTGGTCTGTTGGTCCTCGAAGAAACATAATTGCGTATCACTGTCTACTGCGGAAGCTGAATACATTGCTGCTGGCTCTTGTTGTGCTCAATTGCTGTGGATGAAGAAAACTCTCAAGGACTACAGCATCAACGTGAAGAATGTGCCTCTTTACTGTGACAATGAGAGTGCCATCAAGATTGCTCACAACCCAGTTCAGCACTCGAAGACAAAGCACATTCAAATTCGTCATCATTTTCTTCGTGATCATGTGTTGAAGGCGACATCTCCATCGAGCATGTGAAGACTGAAGAACAGCTAGCCGATATCTTCACTAAGCCCTTGGATGAGAAGAGATTTAGCAAATTGCGGTGTGAGCTAAATATCTTAGAATCTTCAAATGTTCTTTGAAAAGGACACACATCCTGACACTTATGCAAAATTGATGACTTAGATGTGCAACACATGAAGAAACGTTTTCTTCAATCAATGAAGAATAACTCTCTAAGTGTGAAGAAATTAATGAAGAATTTGATTCTCAGAACCCTACGACAATTGTACGCGGTGTCTGAAATCATCATTCTTATACGGTGGGTCACGCCACCACCAAAGTTGAAAATCTTCAATTTGAGTTTTCCTCAGTTTTTGAAATTCTTCAGTTTTTCAAATTCTTCAACTTTTCAAAATCTTCATTGTTTCTGTCGTTTTTCTTCATTAGCTATATATATATATATATGGGTTTATGTCCTCTACAACATTCACTTATAGCTATTTCTTCAAGTTGCTTTTTCTGCTAAGTGAATGTGATCGGACCCTTCCCCCTCTATGCTATACTCAACCCAATCTATTCACAAATTCTTCATGTGCGTTCTATTTGAAACTCGTTCAAAATCTTCACTGTGTCCTTGTCAGCTGAAGAAATTGCGAACGAAACTTTAAAACTGATCTTATCCAAACTTTCGGTTTTGCCGCTCAAACTGTTCCGCATCCCACGATGGATTTATCTATTCACCCACGATCTAACACGATCTCCACCTTTTCAGTACGTGGGTGACACATGTCAAGCAAATGAGAAGGGTCAGGGGCACGTTCGTCCCAAATCTTCGGGCGAACAGTTTTTCACCGTGGCTATATATACCCCCTCTCCCCTTCCTCACTTCCTTTACTCCGCTCGACCGCTCTCTCTCTCTCGAGCTTCTCAAACCCTAGCGCCACCGCTACTCCATCGTCGCCGGTGAGGAAGAGCTTCACTACCTCGACATCGTCGCCGACGTACTCGCGCCGACCGCGGAAATCTTCACTCCGCCGCCACCGTAGCTGTCTTCCTCCGCCGAGTTAGGGCGTGGAAGATCTGAACTGACGAACTTTCCATCTGTTCTTCTTAGTTCGTCGTGTTCTTCACTTCGGGTAATTAAAAGTTACTTTTATTACTCGCTTTGATTCTCAAACCTTCCTGAAAATCTTCAAAGGTGTTTATTCTTTAAATCTTCACACATATGAACACCTCAAACAAAATATGCTCTTGATTCATTTCTCTAAGCAATGATTTTCCTCAAGATTCCTCAATTGTGTGGATCCTCGATCTATACAACTCTGGAACCTAAGACAAAGATCGCTTAGTGAAATTCTTCAAGGCTCATCTGGTCAAATTCCTCAAACTAGTTCTTTTTGAAAAACCTTCTGAGAACGCATATGACCTCTCCAAATTCCTCGCAACTATGCTCTGTTCACAGGTACTCATGTCCGCTGCTGAATCACTAGGTTCTCATCAACTTAACTCATTTGCAGCGTTCCTCGAAGAAAAGTTGCATACTTCTTCAGAGAATTCGTTTGTTCAAATTCCTCAGCTGAAGAATATGGCGAAGGAAAGAAGCCACAGAAAGGAGGAAAGAGGCCTGAGGTCATGACTGCGTTTGAAATCCCAGAGGAAATATATGCTGATTATTGCACACCTGATGAAGCCGAGTTCGGCAAAGAAAACAAAAATCAGCGCAAGGTGCGCATTCAAAGGATTGAAAGGAGATGGGCAAGGTAATGGAGGGAGTACAGATATGTAACTCCAAAGTACATGAAGAAATTCGCTCTCAATCCTCCATGCCCAAGAGCTCCATTGGCACCTGGTCAAGAAGCTGACCCCACCAGCATCAAGCGTGGTGAGGACTTTCCTGAAGAATGGGCCAAGCGCCAAGCCAAATTGGCAAGACAAGCCAACAAGGCAGTGAGGAAATTCAATGAGGACTCTGCTACTGCAGCTGCCACTGAGGCCTCTGTCAAGCCAAGAATATCTATGGCAAAGAAGCCCGCACACAAGCCAAGTGCTTTACCAACAGTGCCCTCACGGCCAAGTTCCTCAGCTATGCCCTCACGGCCAATTCCTCATGCTGCTCCTGCTCCTCCAAAATCCTCAGCTCCTCCCAAGTCCTCAGCAGCTCCTCCCAAGTCCTAAGCAGTTCCGACAAAGTCCTCAGCACATGTGCATCTGGCCACGTGCCAAAGGACTGCAGGCTTCTCCATTGCATCTGGTGTTTCAGCAAGTTCCTCAGCTGCACCAAAGTCTTCATCTGGCCCGACTCTGCTGAAGACTAAGGCCACAGCAGGACGAGGTCCTCGGCCAAGTCCAAGAAGAAACAGGTCGCCTTCCAAGAGCCACCTGAAGATGATGAGGCTGATGATGATGAACTTGCGGAAATCATCAGAGATCGCCAAGAAAGGGCCGCTAGAGTCAAAGGCACATCTGTGCCACTGCTGTTGGATCCGAGGAAAATCCTCGATTACATTGATCTCTGGCACAAGGATCCAAACACCCCTATGCCTGATTTTCATCTGACTCCTGGACAAAGTCACATGCTCACCCATTTCATCACAGAAGAGAAATGGAAGTTTGAAAAGGCAAGAGAGATCAAGAAAGCTCAATACAGAAAGGAGAAGTTCCTGAAGAAAAACGTTGTCAGAATGACACCTGAGGAACTTCTCAAGGTCCAGACTGAAATCCAAGCCCTCAGCAAAAACTTTGATGCTTATTATGCTGATTGGCAAGGAGCCAAAGTCAGATTCGTCAACCTGACAAAGAAATTCACCAATGTTGCTGCCCCAACGCAACAAGAAATTCCTCAGGCTGGAGCCTCAGCTCAGCAGACTGAAGAACATGCCAGCACCGCTGATGAAGTTCAAAGCATCAAGAAAATGCTAGTTCCAGGGCTGATGATCCCATTCCAGCCGCTGAAGAAATTGCCAGGGCATCCACTAGTGGTGCGCCTGAAGAAACTGAACACGTCGGGGAAACTGCATCAGTTGCTCCTGAGGAAAATCAACCAGATTCCTCAGCTCCTCCTGCGCCAACACCAACTCCAATTCTTCCATCTGCCTCTGATGTGAAGAAGACCAAGGCTGCAGAACGAGCTGCAGTGAAGAACCGGAAAGCATCAGCTGCGTCAAATTCTTCGGCTTCGAAGAAAATGAAGCCAATGACCAGCTCTTTTGAAAATCCTATTGATGTTGTTCCAATTTCCTCAATTCCATCAAAGGACCTTGTTCCTTATGATGAAGATTATGAGATCCCAAGCGGATCTGATGAAGAAAATCATTCTGCTGCTTCGCCGTGAGCAGATTGATGAAGAAATTGAAGTGGAAGCAATCCCTTCAACCCCAATCATTTCCTCGCCTATGCCTCAGTTCACAGCTGAAGAGGCCGGTGTTGAGGAAATTGAAGAAGATGTGGATATTGGAAGCACAATGCCAGTGATGAACGATGACTTTTGGGAAAGCCAGCATCCAAATTCTCCACTCTTCACCCAATCCAACAAATTCCTCAGTCCCCTGCTCCAACAGTTCAAATGGGCTCTGAAGAAACTCATCCCACTTCATCTGTCCATGAAGAAATTCCAGCCACTAGCCGATGAACTCTTCTGCTGATCCTCGGTCGCACTGTAGAGGAACCAGAAATTCCTCAGCCTAAAGAACCTGAGATTGCGATTCCAGAGGTCGTGATGCAACTCACTGACACTCCACTGCCAAAGCCAAAGAATCCATTCTCAACGAAAATTCAAGGCTGAAGATTTCTTCAGCGAGCATGTATTCTTCACTGATTACAATCAATATGATTCTGCTCGCATAAGGAAGAGGCGTTTCTGGACTGCCAGTCAAGCCAATTTCTATTCCTCAGTGCTCTTCAACAAAGACAAAGTCTTCGATCATGCACATATTCCTCATGTGGACATGGAGTCTCTGCCAGGCTTTGAGCCAGTCCTCAGTGTTCTTCACGACGCAGGACTTCTGAATTTCTGCACTGACATCTGTGATTGGAATGAAGAACTCATTCTTCAATTCTATGCAACGCTGCACATCACCGGAGACGCTGAAGACGTGAACTCATGGGTGTTAGACTGGATGTCTGAAAACACTCACTACAAGGCACCAGCAACTGAATTGCTTCGTGCTCTACCACTCAGTCCTCCCCTTGATGGTGCTCGTTGTATCTACAACGAACCTGAGCTTTCAAATCACTATATGCAAGTGCTGATGAAGCCTTTGAAGCCAGGGCAGGCCCCAAGAACCAAATTCCTCGTCAAGTAATTATTGTATGTGCCTCGATCGTCTATCGGATTACGACGAAGACAATGAGTCCTATCAAAGGCCACGACTCAAATGATGAAGAAGTCGTTGGCATCATGAAGAATATGCTTTTCAATATCATTCATGGCGTTCCCGTCAACTTCCATGATTTCTTCATGAGGACTCTGGAGAACATTGCTATGTCACCATTTGAGCTGAAGCCTTATGCGCCTTGGATAATGAGATTCATTAGGACAAGGTCTTCACTCAATTACAAGGCTGATACTCTGAACCACTGCAGCTACTTGCCCCCGATTGAAGTCCTCAAACGGACATTTACCTCAGCTGATGACAAGGGCAAGGCAACTGCTGTGATCGATGAAGGCATTCGTCCATTGGATGGACAGTTTCGCAAAGCTGCATCCTACTCCACCAATGATGACTCTGCCACACATGACTCTGCCGCAAATACCTCAGCCAAGCAAAATCCTCAAGCCACAGCACCCAGGGTGATGACTGATCGTGAGTTACTCCTCAGTCTTCATCAGAAGGTTGATCGCAATCATAAATAGGTCAAGTGTCAGTTTGGTTCAATTCTTCACAACATGACCTCTACACACAATGCAGTGAAGAAAAACCACTACTACCTCCATGAAACCTTCAAACGCACCTGGGCTGTTCTTTCAAATGTCTACAAAGACGGAAGAACTGAAGACAATGGGTCGCAAGGAAGAATTTGACTGGTCTGCAACTCCACCGAAGAAATACAAGAAGGTCAAAGTTCCTTACTTGGTGGCCAGCTCCTATTCTTCATCACGCGACACTGATGAAAATGAAGACTTGGACGACACTGCGGCAGGCCCCACTACAACAACCGACCCCAACAACGCTGGAGCTCCTTCCTCAACTTGAAATTCTTCAGGGGCGTTAGTCCTCAGTTTCGATCCTTTTGGTCATTCGATGACAAAGGGGGAGAAATTTGAGTTAGTCTTCAAGCGGGTCTATTATATGGGCAATAATTTTTGTTAAGTTACAACTCTCGTTCTTCTGAAACTTTTATTGGATCGAGTTGTAATCTTAAACCCGATGGTGCTCTGATACTTTTGATGCACTGAGCTCTGATTCTCTTGAGCTCTGATACTCTTGATGCGTTATTTTGCATGCCTGTTCCTCATTAATGTTATTGCACGCATGCTGAATTTCATCAAGCACCATATTTCATCATGCATTTCAAATTCTTCATATTATATGTCAAATGCGTGTATGAATTACAAGATATAGGGGGAGATCTCCATGATTCAACTCTTCAAATGTGCATTGCCTCAAAAGCAAATTCCTCACTATGCACATCTTCGTGGGGAGTACTTCTATATCTTGCAATCAAAAACCTAAAAATAAGTATTTACACTACAAATGTATATCCCCTTAGAAAACTTAACCTATATTATCATCAATCACCAAAAAGGGGGAGATTGTAAGTGCATCTAGTGCCCCTTAGTGATTTTGGTGTATTGAAGACTTATAGGATAAGGGACTAATGTGTTTGTGAGTGTACACAGGTCTATAAGTCTATGAGGAGTTTGATATTTACAGAGAAAGTTGACCCCTAAAATGAAGTTCTTCGACTGAAGACTTTGATATTCTGAAGACTTCCTCAAGACTTTGAAAGTGAAGAAATTGGTGTGACCTTGAAGACTTGGTATTCATTTGAGGAACATGAAGCGTGAAGACTTTTGTTTTCATAGTTTCGTTTTTCTCTTTCTTGAGTCATAGGAAACACCGTCTTTGTTAAAGGGGTCGAGGAAATACTAAGGAAAAATTTCCATGTGATGCTCAACTCAAAATCCTACACCTACCAATCCCTTCGAGTGAAGCCTTTGGAAATCTCATACAGATTCAGTCAATTTCTTCAAAGGACGGAGACGAAGTTCTTCCGTCGCTGAGGATTTGTTCGACCGAGGAGTTAGGAATTGACGGTATGGATTGCCTACACAGTGAGGAACATGATAGCCCTGAGGAATTTGAGATTCAAATTTCCGACCGTTGCTGTGCTGCGCGCCAGCTGTCCCAAAATATCTTATCCACCTAACGGTCATATCATTGAAGGGCATTTATGTCTTATCATGTCGGGCTGCTCCCTAGGCTATAAATAGCCGCCCCCTACAACCACTAGCTGGTTGGCTGCTCCGAGAGAAAGTTGACACTTGTCATTTGAGAGCAACCCATCCTCCGAGGACTTTGAGCGAAAATCATCGAGTGAGGAAAAACCCAAAAAACCAAACCCCTACAAACCCAAAGTGATTGAGCATCTGAAGAGATTGATCCTGCGTGGATCCGACGCTTGTTACCTTTGAAGACTGTGCTTCTTCCAGACGGTTAGGCGTCATGGTCTAGAGCATCCAAGAGGAATTGTGGATCGCCGAGTGACCAAGTCTGTGAAGGTTTGGAAGTCGCCTGAAGACTTACCACGAGTGATTGGACGAGGTCTGTGTGACCTTAGTTCAAGGAGAATACGGTGAGGACTTGGTGTCCTGAGCTGCGTGCTCAGCGACTGGGTGTCCGGGACTGTGTGTCCTCGAGTTTAAATACTCAGCCGCTCCAACCAGACGTACAACTGAGACAGCAGTTGGAACTGGTCTACCAAATCATTGTCTTCACCAACCTTACTGGTTCTATTTCCTCAACCCTTTCATTTCCTCATTACTGTGTTGAGTGTTCATTCATATCTGTGTTTGAAGACTTTGACTGAAGACTTTCTCAATTTCCTCAGTTCAATTTCTTCAGTCTGTTTGTCTTCATCTTGTGCTATCCTGTGTTTACGCTTTCTGTACTCTTGGATTGTCTTCATTTCTTTATGATGACCATGCCCCCATTCTCTTATGCTTACTTCTGAGTACTTACTCCGCTGCAAGTAGTTCTTCGCTAAGGAATTTCCTCACTGGCGAATTCCTCAGTGAAGAATTCATAAAAATCGCCTATTCACCCCCCCTCTAGTCGATATAACGCACTTTCACTTTCTTTCTACAAAGACTTATCCATTTTTTATCCTTGTTAGGTTGTAGAACTTTTCCCTACTACAAGTCTACAATGAATAGCAAAGCTTTGGCTTGTTTGGCAAACTAACTCCAAAATAAAATAGCATGTCATGTCCTACGAAGAAGTTAAGAGTCTTGTTTCATGCTATTTGGGAATATTTGGAGCTTGCATTTGAGGTAAGATGGAGGGCGTGGAAAACACAAATACCCAATTCTCCACTCAAGCTCATGCGATCTCGATGAACAGTAAACAAATACTAGAATATTTTAAAAAAATACATGGAAGTTGTTTGAGTGCGTAAGGTCTATGCCAATTTTCAACGCATTCGGACATCTGAGTAGCTCTCAGAAAAAATATCAGTCCAAAAAGTGCATGAACTGTAAACTTTTTGCAGACCTCATTTTTTTCTGAGAACTACTCAGATCTCCGAACGCTGAAAATTGGCACAGACATTGCACACTCAAACATCTTCCATGAAAAAAAATATCGAATAAACTTTTTTGAGGGAAAAATTTATCGAATAAACATAATTTGTTTAAAAGACACGAAATAAAATGAAGAAAAATGCAGAACGTAAAAATGGCACATGGAAGCCCATTAGACACGTAGGCCACCAGAGGAAAACTGGAAAACAAAACATTATTTTCTGGACCAGTACAACGTAGGCCCATGAGCGCGGCGCTTTTCCCCTCTCGTTAGGGTTCCCTCTCCTCTCGGCGGCGACCCCGTTCACCATAGAGATCTGCTCTTCCCTGCGGCCTCTCCCCCGCCGGTGACTGCTAGGCCTTCGGGGCCTAGTGCTGAGTGCGCGACCGAGATCGTAGGGGCTCCTACCGCCCGCGGACAGAAACCACGGGCAAGAGAAACACATGGCGACAGAGGCGACGAGTTCGGGTCCTGGTACATCCGATCTTGAAGCAATGATGGAGGAACTGGGTCTGAAGGAGGACGATCTGCAGGATGTGGTGATCGATGATTCTGAGCTGACGGAGGAGGCCACTAGATGGATGGCGATCACTAGGGTTTATACAGATAAGACCTACAGCCAGTATTGGTTTTATCGGAACATGCGTGCTGCGTGGGACTTGGCTCAAGAGGTGAAGATCCAGCCGCTCGAGGACAACTTATACACCCTGCAGTTTTCATGCCTTGGTGATTGGGAACGAGTTATGGAGGAGGGACCCTGGGCTTTCAAGGGAAAAGCAGTGGTGATCACCCAGTATGATGGTTTCACAAAACCTTCGTTGGTGGAACTAAATAAGATAGACATATGGATGCAAATCCATGATCTTCCCGATGGTTTCTTCTCAAAAGTCAAGCCACTGGCCTCAACGGTGGGTGAATTTATCTATGCTGAACCTAAATCTCAAGATTTTGAAGGCAATTTTCGTCCGGGTCAGGATAAAGCTTGATGTCACAAAACCTTTAAAGAATGCCGTTTCTTTGGTTGTAAGAAAGAATGATGCGATGCACAGGGAGATATTCACGGTCAAATATGAGAGGCTACCAGATTGGTGTGCGGTATGTGGCAACTTGGGTCATCTCTTGAAGGAGTGCGGGGACGGGGTTCACCCTCCCAAGGCGTTGGTTTTCAAAGACCTTCGAGCTTCATGGTTCAGAGGACCGGGGAGGGGTCCAGGCGAAGGAAACAGCACAAGAGGAGGACGAGGAAGGGGTCGATCTGGCAGAGGTCGTGGTCGTGGTTCCTTCCATCAGAACTCCTCAGATATCAGCGAGCATGATAACTCACATGAGTATGAACCTGATGTTACTATGGAGGAGGGCGAGAGAAACAGGAAGAGGGGTGTAGCTTTGGTCGCTGATCAAAAAACAGCCGTTGTTGCTGCCCCTATGGATAAACAGAGCATGCCGCCCATGCTGCTACTACCGGAGGTTCCGGCTAGTCCCTCGTCAAAACAAGACTCGAAGAGGACTAAACAGACTCCAAGTGTCCAAGACAAGAATCAGGCCAAGAACTCAGGTCCCAACAAAAACAATGGTGCGCGTTTGGCGGGCTCCCTAGGAGGGTCGCGCCTAGCGCAATGAGTCTATTTTGCTGGAACTGTCGCGGGGCTGGCAAACCCGCGACGGTTCGAGAGCTTCGTGTGATCTCACGAGGCAACTTGCCCCCTCTATTCTTTGTATTGTTGAAACCCAAATTGAGGGCTCTCGAGTAGAGAATATGGTAGGCTCTTTAGGATACAATAAAAGTTTTGCTGTCAGTAGCTCTGGCAGAAGTGGTGGTTTGGGAATTTTTTGGAATGAGGAAATAAAGCTTGAATTTATTGGTTATTCCGAGTATCACATTGATATGACAGTTGATGAACTCGTTGACACAAAGGTTAGGGTTACATTTGTGTATGGAGAAGCGCAGGTTAACCAACGTCACAAAACGTGGGATATGCTGAGGGGAATTGTTGGTTCAAGCAATCTGTCTTGGATTGTAATGGGAGACTTTAATGAAGTACTTCATGCCCATGAACATGACGGCGTGGGAAATCGTAGCCAAGCTCAAATAGATTTATTCCGTGACGCTCTTGACACGTGCGGACTGACTGATATTGGTTATATTGGAAGGAACTGGACTTTTGAGAAAAAAGTGGCCGGAGGTACGTATACCAAGGTTCGGCTTGACAGATCAGTAGCTAATATGGCTTGGTGTGTGCAGTTTCCAGATGCAATCACTGAACACAAGGAAGCTGCCTCGTTCGACCATATACCCATCTACGTGAAACTAAAGGACATGCATGCATGCAGAAGGGCCCCGCGCAGGTTTCAATATGAACTCTGCTGGGAACGTGATCTAGCATTGGCAGAGGTAGTGCGCGCTGGATGGGCTCAAAACCCAAGTGATTCGGTGGTCCAGGTGGGTGAGAAATTAAATAATTTGGCTCGTGATTTGGCGCATTGGGATCGAGTCCACTTTGGCAACATTCGCATGCAAATCCGCCAGCTCCAATCACAGCTACAGGAGATGCGCGACTCCCGAGGACGATCTGCTCCCACCTCGGGGGAACTGAAAACTGCTGATCTTCTGGTTGAGTTATTTCATAGGGAAGAAATTCTTTGGAGGCAAAGGGCCAGGATAGAGTGGCTTGTCCATGGGGACAAAAACACATATTTCTTCCACCTTAGTGCTAGCCGTCGCAGGAGAAAAAACCAGATTAAATCTCTTCAGCGTCCCGATGGGCAAGTGACAACAAACCTTGATGAGATGGAGGAACTGACAACAGATTTTTATAAGGAGTTGTACACCTCTCAAGGGGTTTAAAACATGGAAGCGGTCCTGAACACGGTGCCCAGGAAGGTTACGCCGGCTATGAATGCAACTTTAAACGCCACCATATAGTGCTGAGGAGGTGAAAACCGCGTTGTTTCAAATGTACCCCACCAAGGCACCGGGGCCCGACGGATATCCTGCTCATTTTTTCAACGCCACTGGGATATTTATGTGATGAGGTCACAAAAGCAGTCCTAAAAATTGTAGAAGGAAGAGAGACAGCCGAAAGCATTAACGAGACTACCTTGGTTCTTATTCCTAAGGTAAAAAAACCCCACTCTTTTGACACAGTTTCGCCCGATCAGTTTATGCAACGTCGTGTACAAAATTTCTTTGAAGGTAATATCCAACCGTTTGAAGATGGTCTTACCAGATATTATATCCGAGGAACAGTCAGCTTTTGTTCCAGGTAGGGTCATTACTGACAATATTATTATGGCTTATGAATGCTTGCATTTTATGAAGCGAATCAGATCAAAAAAACACCAAGCTTGTGCGCTAAAACTCGATATGATGAAGGCCTACGACAGAGTTGAGTGGGCCTATCTGCAAGCGATCACGCTGAAGATGGGATTCACAGAGCAGTGGGTCAATATTGTTATGAGCCTAGTCACCACTGTTAATTTTTCTGTGTTATTCAATGGAAGAAGCTTGAGTCTTTTAAACCATCAAGAGGGATCAGACAGGGGGACCCAATATCCCCGTACTTGTTCTTGTTAGCAGCAGAGGGCCTGTCGTGCCTGTTAAAATCAAGAAGTGAGTCATCCAATTTGGAGGGTTTGCAGGTGGCACCGTCGGCACCACCGGTAAATCATCTCTTATTCACTGATGACAGCCTGCTGTTCTTCAAGGCAAATAGTATGGGTGCTACTGAGGTAAACCAGGTTCTGGAATCTTATTATCAAGCAACAGGCCAGAGAGTTAACAACGCGAAGTCATCAATTTATTTCAGTAAAGGCGTGCCAGAGAGCACCCGGGATGAAATCAAGATACTCTTGAATGTACCCAATGAAACCCTCAATGAAAAGTATCTTGGGATGCCGTCGGATGTAGGTCATAACAAGAATGGATCCTTCAAATATCTCAAAGATAGATTGTGGAGTAAGGTTCAAGGCTGGATAGAAACTACCATGTCATCGGCTGGCAAAGAGGTGCTTGTCAAGTCAGTAGCTCCGGCCGTGCCAGTATTTTCGATGGCTTGTTTTAAGCTACCTCGAGGACTCTGTGAACACCTTAACAAGCTCATAAGGAAGTTCTGGTGGGGAAGTAAAGAGGGAAAGAGGAAACCACATTGGGTCTCTTGGAAGGACATGACACAACCAAAAGGCATGGGAGGTTTAGGCTTCAAAGATTTTAAGCTTTTTAACCTTGCTATGTTGGCTAAACAGGTATGGCGTATATTATAGAACCCGGACAGCATGTGCTCAAGGTTACTTAAAGGTATCTATTACCCACAAGGTTCCATCCTGTCCGCGCAGCTGGGCAGCACCCCGAGTCAAGTATGGAGGTCCCTGGTGGAAGGAAGAGATATTCTAAAACAGGGTCTGATACGTCGCATAGGCAATGGAGAGAGTACAAGCATATGGGAGGATAATTGGCTACCCCGAAACGAGATGATGAGGCCATATGGCAGCGTGACTACCAACCCTCCGACGCACGTTTCTGAGTTAATCGATGCTAGTTCAGCCTCATGGGACAGACAAAAAGTTCAGGCAACTTTTCTGCATATTGACGCAAATGTCATACTGGGTATTTCGTTGTGTACGATGAATGTGGAAGATTTTTGGAGTTGGAATCAGGAAAAGAATGGAGTTTTCTCAGTCAAATCTTCCTACCGTATGCTCGTTTGTACGCGATAGAGGAGAGAGGCGTGGCTTGGAAACAGGCCCAGTCCCTCCAGTTCAGATGCAGAAGAAGGAGAGTGGAAAAGGCTGTGGAAGACAGAAATTCCAGGGAAGGTCCGAATGTTCCTTCGGAGATTATCTAAGCAGTCCATCCCGACAAATGATATAAGAGCACACAGACATATGGCAACGTCTAGTGCATGTGGGATCTGCGGCGCCCCAGACTCATGGAGACATTCATTGCTTGAATGCACCATGTCAAGGTGTACTTGGGCCCTTGTCGATGAGGATCTTGCGCAACAGTTAGCGACCATTGCCGAACCGAAAGCTAAACAGTGGCTTTTCACTCTCATGAAAGTGTTATCGCATGATCTTTTTGTGAAGCTCTCAGTCACCTTATGGGCCATTTGGGCAGCGAGAAGGAAAGCCATTCATGAGGGTTTATTCCAGAGTCCCCAAACTATAAACGGCTTCATCAACAGGTACCTGCAGGAGCTGAAGATGATAGCCCCAGAACGAGCTACTTACACTTTCAGCAAACAGGAACTCTGCGCGTCCAAAAGCGCCTCCCCCAGGGCATGTAAAGATTCATGTTGATGCCGCATGCCGTAAGGGGTTGGGGGGTGCTTCGGCTGCTGTGTGCCGAGATGCTAATGGAAACTTCCTAGGTAGCTCAGCTCTTGTGATCCATGGAGTGGATGACCCTGAGATTCTTGAAACTATAGCATGTAGGGAGGCTTTGGCCCTGGCGCAAGATCTCAATGCGCTCGATCTGGTGGTGGCTTCTGACTCGAAAGGCGCTGTTGGGAGTATCAACAACAGCAACAGAGGAGCAAATGGCGCCATCGTCATGGAGATTCATAGCATAGCTAGTAGCATGAACTGTAAATTTACTTTCGAAGGTCGTGCAGTCAATATAGATGGACATAGATTAGCCAAGTTTGCTTTCTCGTTAGGTCCTGGTCGGCACATTTGGTTGGGCCAACCCCACGACCAGAGATGTATCCCACAAACTGTGGTTTTTGCTGAATAAAAACTTGGTTTCCCCCCCCCCCAAAAAAAAAGCTCCCAAAGGCCCGACGGTGTCTCTGCTCCAGCTCCAGCCGCTGGATCCGATCGAACCGGAGGAACAAAACAAGCAGCCGGTCCACAAAACCTCTCCCTCGACTTGGAAGTGCGCCGGTCCGGGTCCGGCCACCCATCCATGGCGGCGCGGTGGCTGCGTTGGGTGAAGAAGCGTGTGAAGGACCAAGGCATGCGCCCTCCACCATCGACCATGGCTGCTGGCGACGCGTGCACGGCGTCCGATGATGAGGTTGGGGAGGCGAGCGGCAGTCAGTCTCCTACTCTCCTGCTCTTCGGACGGCTCCTGGTCTTTGTCTTAGTCGGCCTGCTGATTGCTCAATTTAGCCTGCAGGTTCATGGTCACAAATTACAGATGGAAAATACTGCCCCCAGAAGAAACCTATGGATTTGGTATGCCGCAGCGTGGCCTTTTGCTGACGAACTGTAATTGGCAAAGCAAAACCGATGAGAATCCCAAATTTGATGGTATGTATTCTATCAGGTTCATTTTGTACTAGGGACTGGTCTTCTCTGCTCCACACTGCCGACTCCATGGAGTTGGAGCGTGCGCTGCCGTCCCGGAGTGGAGAGAATTCAAACCAATTCTTCAATTTGCGGAACTTGGATAACTACATATGCAATCCTCATTCTTTGATTACAAACAAGCACAAGCATAGCGGCAGCAACAAACAGAGAGGAACTAAGCATCTCCGGAAAAACATAGTACTACTAGAAAACAAAGCAAGTCTGAATTCAAACAATTGCAACTTGTGAAATCCTTCTGAGTAGCAGTGCAGCTTGCTACTACCCTCCATTACACTGAAGCCCCGAGATCAATGCATTCCTTTTCCATTCACAGTGGAGAAAAGTCGTGATCCCTCTCAGCTTCACCGTGCACCATATCAGAGGCCAGCAGCCAGCAGAGAACTTGGAGAGCTGAACGTGATGGTCAATTGCAGCATAACAAAATATGTATGCAGCTTCACTGGTAGCAGCTTCTTGTGGGATTTAGTCCATTGCATTTTCCACGAGTTCACCCCAGCTGAAATGCAATTACAGAGCATGCATTAGTTTTATTTCATTGGGAATTTTATTATGTGTTCACAAGTTAAAAAGACAAAGAAAAATTACAAACATATATGAAACAATGTTACATGATACCTACAAATAAATAACTTACCCATTATCAGAATGAACACTTCACGGTTCACGTTTCAGAGGCACTTTGACTGTCAAGGCACCTCGAACTAGCTCTCTCCTGGTTCAGAAATGGAATTCAAGCTTCAGATTCACTCGAGATAATTCCTTGGCGGCAGAAGATGTAAGGACGTTTGTTCACTCCCGGTCGAGGATATCTCTGCAACAAAGTGCATTATTATAAATAAATTCTTAACGAAAAATCGAATTAGAAGACCATGACAAAGTTTACAGTACAAGATAGTACTTACTTGTCCAGCAGATAGTCGGAGTCCGACGACCGTATCATCACCAGCAACAAGTGCAAACGAGCAACATCTCCTGTTATAGAGAGGCAAACATGTTCAGAGACCCAAACTGAATCAACTAACCAAAGCATGCAACCATGGTGTTCCAGTTAAGGTGCCTGGTGACCTGAGTGTATGGCAGAACAGACCAGCATGCAGCAGGGCTCAATTGATCTGAGCGAAGAACAGAACATTGGAAACAGAAAAGAGATCGAACATCAACTACAACTGCTCGTCTTGGGCACAGATCATCTTTGCTGTTATAGAAGGCAAGAAAGCAGAAGAGAGCAGAAATGCATTGTAAGAGTATAATAAACATCACCAGTTAATAGCTACTCCCTCCGTTCCGATTTACCACGACGAGTAAATCGGAACGGAAGGAGTACATGCAGATATATGCATGGTGAACTGAGTACACATCAGACCAGTTCAAGGAGCCATCTTCCAGCATTTGTGTGCAGTGGGCTGATCATGATTCATGAGTTGATTAATAATGCCATCTACCAGACCAGGTTGAGTGATACACCGCTTCTCCAATATGCAGTATCATCCACACTAAGGCAAAGAAAGCGGAGGGAAATGAGCTTCTCAATGGATGCACAAAGTATCTTGTTCTTTTGCTTGCTCGCCCCTACTGTGGCACTCAACTTTCGAGCTTTATAAGCTCCCCGAGCTCTTTAACTGCTTTCCTACTAGTTCCCTCCGTGTCCACAACCTCTAGTATCTCCAACTCCTTTAGGTTGCTGATCCCTCTAGGCACCCTCACACCCTCAGAGTTGGACAGACGACCAGTGCAGGCCATGTGAATGTGCATCTTAAGATCAGAACCAGAGAAACGAAGAATGAATAAAATAGGCACACAACATGCGAACATGATAGAATATAACTTGAACAAACTAAGGCCGGCTGTGTTATAGTTGCTGCATCGGAGGCTACGAAGGCTTTGTAATTTTGTGATCTCAGTTGGTAGTGAGACAACAAAGCCATTTCTCATGTCCAAAGTCTGCAAGCCTTGTACTTTCCCTATTGATCTTGGGACCTTGTAAATATAAGAAACACTTTCATGGGGCTTGTCATTCACAAGAAAACATGACTTTCCATTGACATTGAAATTGACATATTTCAAGTGATGTAATGACCATATAGTGCTCATATATTTCTGTGAGATATCAAATTGCGCATCATGTAGATCCAATACTCTAAGCATTCTGAAGTCAGGCGAACAAAGTGAAGGTGTCGGCTTCATGGGTCCCTCACCAAACATACCAATGATCGGACATGGTTCCAGTCCAACCCTTTATTTGGGAACCAACTGCCCTGGTATGCAACATGGCGGAAGTTATCTCCTCCGATGCCGGTTACATTATCCCATATCGAGCATGCAAAATTTTCATGTCTAGAAACTATGATCATCACATCACGAACGATATCATGAACTCACAACTCTTCACAATTCCTTCTAGGTTCACTCTTGATGGCTAAATCATGCTTCGGTTGATTAGTTCATTAAAATAACTATTACCAACATCCTCAACACTCATTCCACTTCTAGTGATAACAAACCCCTCAGCTATCCATGTTTCCACTAGACGCCTCCTCTTGATTTTAAAATCCTCAGGAAATATGCTTAAATACAGGAAACATGACTTTAGATGAGATGGCAAGTGGTTGTAACTTAGAGTAACAATCCTCCTCATTGCTTCAAGACTTCGGTTGGTCTCTATCTCTGAGGGGAGCTGGTTATAAATATTTTGCCACTCAGTTACCATTTTGGTGGCAAGCATGCCTCCTATTGTGAGTATGGCTAGTGGTAACCGTCCAGATTTCTTTACTATCTTAGTAACTACTTTCCTCATATCCTTGTCATTTTTCAGGTCTTCCTCACTTTTCCTAGCTTTCATTAGTAGCAAATTTATGGCATCTTCTTTTTCTAGGGGTTTATGGTGGTAGATAAATGGTCTGCAAGATTCATAAGTACACTCCTCAGCTAAGCTAACATCTTGTGTTGTTACCATTATCCGGCTACCTTTGTTGTTTCCAATAGGAAGAACAATACTTTTGATCCATTTCCAATCATCTATGTTCCATATATCATCAAAAACAATTAGGTACCTCTTCTCACGTAGCCCTTCCACGAGATAGCAAAGTAGGTTCTCTTCTTGCACTTCATTCCCTTGAAGTTGCTCCTGCAATGCTTTGTCGCCCAAAAGTTGTTTGATCATATCTTTGAGAAGCTTCATCCTAACAAATGACTGTGAGACAGTGATCCAAGCATGACATGAAAAGTTATCCATACTTTCATAAACCTTCTTTGTAAGTGTAGTCTTACCCAAACCACCCATGCCAACCACACATACTACCTGAGCAAGAACATTTCTGGCATGGACATCTATAAGCTTTATTACCTCTTGTTTGGGCTTGGAAAACCCAACAAGCTTGGTTTCATCAATGTTGCTAGCTGAGTGGTTGCGGATATCTTCCATGCGATAATCCCTCTCATCAGTGGTTCTAATAATATGGTTCTTCTCAATTAGATTGTAGCGTGTGTTCTGTTGCTCACATCTTCTATTCTTGATTTGAGGTCACGAATTTGTATGACTATTCGATGGCGATCTTTGAGCTTCATCAGTTGTCGTGACAAGCTTTGACTTGCCACATGCACCATGAATTCACTAAGACAATCTTCAATATTGTAGGATGTATCCCTTACTTGCTTCGCCCGCACCTTTAATAGCATGCCTTTCTCCTTTATTCCTTCAGCGACCACCAGGAATGCTTGCATCGTCTCTAGCTCATCTTTGATAAACCTGCCAAACCACAAAGGATCAGAAGGAACTTAGAAGGATTCCCAATGGCATTCTATAGCTCGCAACTTGCACAAATTTTTTTTTGGCAAAATCTGCACCAAGTAAAACTGATTATAGGCCAGCCATATGTATGTACTTTATTTTTTTGTAATGGTAACAGCAACTAGAGGTTTTGTTTGACTTTGCTAGTTGTCGGTGTAATTTTTGTGTAGGTCCATTGTTGTTGGATGTGTGCATCCTAACTATGCAGAGGCCGGGTGTGTGCCCATTGTGTTTGTACCTCCTTGATGCTTTATTTTGAGCTAATAAAATCTGTCATTTGTCAGAAAAAAGAAGAAATCTGAATTTTAAACATAAAAGGAGGCTAACTGTTGGGTGTCAATTCCATAACAAAACCGAGGGGGCAATATATAGGCCAGTTCATTTACAGAGTTATTCCAATCTCCGTACTTTAAGCTTTGGTCCTAGCAGGGTTTAGCCAACTAACATCTAAAAAAACTAGTTTGGCCATTCCTGTTAATGATTAAGATATTTGAAAATAACATTCATAGTGCGATATGGTTAAACAAAACCTCTCCTGTAATCAGTAGGTGACTGCTCGCTCAGAAAAAAAAAATACGTATTGCAAACAAACATTAAAGCATATACCACATATCCCTCCTGACACCCATGAAGAGGCTCATCTCGTCGGCAGCAGTGGAGGTGGCAACGCGGATGGCGGCCCCCAGCATCAACCTCGCCATGCTTAGCGCCGTCCCCGCCATCTCCGGCCGGTTCCTCTTCTTGCTGCTGCTCAAGTTAGAAGAACAATTGCTTGCAGTTAGCTGCCTCACAAACGCTAGTGGTAGTTGGGGCCTACTTATAGAGGCTGATTGATCGACTGAGCTGTTGCTGTGAACCAAGTTGTTTCAATAATACATGCGTCCTAATCCAATGCAGTTAATGCGCATGGAATTGTCACAAAAAAAGACGAGGAAAAATTTCAGCTTGGACAGCTATATAGGCACCATGTGCATTTGGTTCCTAGTTACATTTTGTTTCGAAATCCTTTTAAGGAAATTGTGGCCTTTGTTTTCCTTTTGAAATATCCGAGCATCTACCCGTGTGGAATAGACCAAGGGGAGCCAGGAAAATCATCTTGACTTGACTTTGGGGGGCCAAACGATGATAATGGTGTTTTGGAAATTATATACGGAAAAAATAAAACAGATATTTTGGGAGCAGCAAAATGAGAATAGTCTTCTCCAGAAAAGAAAAAAGAAAGAAAAGAAAAGGACAAAACAGAGTAGGGTGTACAGAGTACGCATAACTGCACGCCTTTGCAGCAGGTTGGTTGCCATGGTGTTATTTTTCAGAGAATTAACCTTCGGCGCGGTTTGCTCACTCTCCTGTGTTAAATTGAAGCCCCCAAGTCACTTGCATCTTTGTTACAACACCATGATAACAGACCGTCAGACGATGTTTTCTCAGTGACAAATTAATGGCATTCCCTGATCACAAGGATACCAAGAGTAAAAGACTTGGCAACTTCCCATACTGAATGTCAACCAACTTGTTGTCGAATCTAGTCCCATTCTATCAAATCGTTGACAAGAGAAACGAGGAAACTGCAATTAATTGCAAAGTGAAACCATTGAAAACCACAAAGCCGATGGTATGTTGATATAATGTTACATGTGGAAAACAGAACAGTCATATCCGGCTACTGAACAACAGCACAAGTTCCATTGGCATGCACAGTAGCATGTCTTCCTGTTCTTCAGTTACAAGGAATTACAGAATATACTGGCAGCAACATATTGATAATTGTACATAGTACAAGCATATCATGCAATGGCCCAAAGGAATAAAGTGCAAAATGCAACCACCTCATGTTCTACAAACTGGAAGCTGTTAGGCTCCAAGAAAATAGAATTTGGCATGAACTCGATCAGTTCCATGGGGAAGAACTGAACATCATCTAGGAATGGGAACCAGGGCCACCCAGCAAGTGTCACATGTAAACCCTGGATTGGTGGCGTCGCAGCCGTGAAAATGATGTTGTAGCTTGTTCCAAGATCGTTGGAACATTGATGTGTCGATGATTTAATCCTGCACGAAAGACAGCACATGTGTTGGTGTCATCGTCGATGAATTGTTTGTATGGCTTCATCAACTGATCAAACAATATAGCATTGACGTCGAAAAGAAAAAGCCTACCGGAAAGTCCGTACATCTATAACACGGAGAAACCATCTGGCTTCTCTTGCAATCGGACGAATCTAATTAGTGGTGCAGCTTCTCTAGTCTGTTGTCATTGCTTCTTATAGGTGTGTCTTCTGTACTTTATTGAATATTCCTCTACTTCTGCACAGCTGAATCTGTTGACATTCAGAACATTAGATTATTTCGCGCATGTTAGATGTCAAACCCTGTCAAGCAGGGGAAGCTGAAGTAAGGCATGGATATAAACAGGGGTGTAAATGTTAAGCTGAAAACATTGCGAGGAATTGTTAGTACAGAGCATTTAAAAAATTCTCTAAATCTAACATGATGACCACAAAAGAAATGAGACGCTGGATGTTGCTGAACTTACCATTTTATCAGTATGATCCCTTCAGACTTGACACTTGTGATTGTTGAGGCATTGGGAACTCAAAAGGGATCCCTCTGCTTCCAGCTCCACTTCAGATCCCAACATCATGGTCAGTACTCGAGTCTTGCTCCATCCACAACAGGAAATGGTTGGGCTGTTCACTCACTTCAACTTCATAGGTGCCATTCTACAGTCTCATTGTTGCTCCACCTTGAACAGAAAAAAAATCCTAGACCCCGTCCCAATCTTGGAATAAGTTTTCTTGTTTCAGAATAATAATTATGCAAAGCTCAAGCTGAAAGTGTGTAATGTTTACCATGCAAAATGAGTTTTAAGATATTCTATCTGTCGTGCAACTGGATTAATTTAACAGTAAAAGTAAGGATTCTTGGAAGGTGTTTTATACCAGTAATCCCGGATTCCAACCTGCACACACTAATTTGTATCTTTTCCAACTGGGGCGAGGTGCCCACCTCGAATACCAACTCTGTCAGTTGCGTTAGGCCCCAAATATCAAGTCCCCTCAGACTCACGGATGTTTCTGCTCAAAACCAGCTTCTCCCCAACATAAGAATCCCGACCAAGGCGAAGGAGCATGAGCTTGGGCAATTCACCTAGTAGTTTCATGATTTTATCTCCATCCTTCAGATTCCTCGACTCTAAGTGAATCTTTACCAAGTGTACCAGAGCCCCAAAGCAGTCAGGCATCGCTCCAAGATCGCCACACAAATTCAGCTTCCTCAGGAGAGGAGGAGGGGAGGAAATAGAATGCAAACACTTGAGTGATACACCGCTTCTCCAATATGCAGTATCATCCACACTAAGGCAAAGAAAGCGGAGGGAAATGAGCTTCTCAATGGATGCACAAAGTACCTTGTTCTTTTGCTTGCTCGCCCCTACTGTGGCACTCAACTTTCTGAGCTTTATAAGCTCCCCGAGCTCTTTAACTGCTTTCCTACTAGTTCCCTCCGTGTCCACAACCTCTAGTATCTCCAACTCCTTTAGGTTGCTGATCCCTCTAGGCACCCTCACACCCTCAGAGTTGGACAGACGACCAGTGCAGGCCATGTGAATGTGCATCTTAAGATCAGAACCAGAGAAACGAAGAATGAATAAAATAGGCACACAACATGCGAACATGATAGAATATAACTTGAACAAACTAAGGCCGGCTATGTTATAGTTGCTGCATCGGAGGCTACGAAGGCTTTGTAATTTTGTGATCTCAGTTGGTAGTGAGACAACAAAGCCATTTCTCATGTCCAAAGTCTGCAAGCCTTGTAGTTTCCCTATTGATCTTGGGACCTTGTAAATATACTCAAACACTTTCATGGGGCTTGTCATTCACAAGAAAACATGACTTTCCATTGACATTGACATTGACATATTTCAAGTGATGTAATGACCATATAGTGCTCATATATTTCTGTGAGATATCAAATTGCGCATCATGTAGATCCAATACTCTAAGCATTCTGAAGTCAGGCGAACAAAGTGAAGGTGTCGGCTTCATGGGTCCCTCACCAAACACAGTCAATGATCGGACATGGTTCCAGTCCAACCCTTTATTTGGGAACCAACTGCCCTGGTATGCAACATGGCCGAAGTTATCTCCTCCGATGCCGGTTACATTATCCCATATCGAGCATGCAAAATTTTCATGTCTAGAAACTATGATCATCACATCACGAACGATATCATGAACTCACAACTCTTCACAATTCCTTCTAGGTTCACTCTTGATGGCTGAATCATGCTTCGGTTGATTAGTTCATTAAAATAACTATTACCAACATCCTCAACACTCATTCCACTTCTAGTTATAACAAACCCCTCAGCTATCCATCTTTCCACTAGACGCCTCCTCTTGATTTTAAAATCCTCAGGAAATATGCTTAAATACAGGAAACATGACTTTAGATGAGATGGCAAGTGGTTGTAACTTAGAGTAACAATCCTCCTCATTGCTTCAAGACTTCGGTTGGTCTCTATCTACGAGGGGAGCTGGTTATAAATATTTTGCCACTCGATTACCATTTTGGTGGCAAGCATGCCTCCTATTGTGAGTATGGCTAGTGGTAACCGTCCAGATTTCTTTACTATCTTAGTAACTACTTTCCTCATATCCTTGTCATTTTTCAGGTCTTCCTCACTTTTCCTAGCTTTCATTAGTAGCAAATTTATGGCATCTTCTTTTTCTAGGGGTTTATGGTGGTAGATAAATGGTCTGCAAGATTCATAAGTACACTCCTCAGCTAAGCTAACATCTTGTGTTGTTACCATTATCCGGCTACCTTTGTTGTTTCCAATAGGAAGAACAATACTTTTGATCCATTTCAATCATCTATGTTCTATATATCATCAAAAACAATTAGGTACCTCTTCTCACGTAGCCCTTCCACGAGATAGCAGGCGAGGTTTTCTTCTTGCACTTCATTCCCTTGAAGTTGCTCCTGCAATGCTTTTCGCCCAAAAGTTGTTTGATCATATCTTTGAGAAGCTTCATCCTAACAAATGACTGTGAGACAGTGATCCAAGCATGACATGAAAAGTTATCCATACTTTCATAAAACTTCTTTGTAAGTGTAGTCTTACCCAAACCACCCATGCCAACCACACATACTACCTGAGCAAGAACATTTCTGGCATGGACATCCATAAGCTTTATTACCTCTTGTTTGGGCTTGGAAAACCCAACATGCTTGGTTTCATCAATGTTGCTAGCTGAGTGGTTGCGGATATCTTCCATGCGATAATCCCTCTCATCAGTGGTTCTAATAATATGGTTCTTCTCAATTAGATTGTAGCGTGTGTTCCTGTTGCTCACATCTTCTATTCTTGATTTGAGGTCACGAATTTTTATGGCTATTCGATGGCGATCTTTGAGCTTCATCAGTTGTCGTGACAAGCTTTGACTTGCCACATGCACCATGAATTCACTAAGACAATCTTCAATATTGTAGGATGTATCCCTTACTTGCTTCGCCCACACCTTTAATAGCATGTCTTTCTCCTTTATTCCTACAGCGACCACCAGGAATGCTTGCATCGTCTCTAGCTCATCTTTGATAAACTTGCCAAACCACAAAGTATCAGAAGGAACTTAGAAGGATTCCCAATAGCATTCTACAGCTCGCAACATGCACAAATTTTTTTTTGGCAAAATCTGCACCAAGTAAAACTGATTATAGGCCAGCCATATGTATGTACTTTATTTTTTGTAATGGTAACAACAACTAGAGGTTTTGTTTGACTTTGCTAGTTGTCAGTGTAATTTTTGTGTAGGTGCATTGTTGTTGGATGTGTGCATCCTAACTATGCAGAGGCCGGGTGTGTGCCCATTGTGTTTGTATCTCCTTTATGCTTTATTTTGAGCTAATAAAATCCGTCATTTGTCAGAAAAAAGAAGAAATCTGAATTTTAAACATAAAAGGAGGCTAGCTGTTGGGTGTCAATTCCATAACAAAACCGAGGGGCAATATATAGGCCAGTTCATTTACAGAGTTATTCCAATCTCCATACTTTAAGCTTTGGTCCTAGCAGGGTTTAGCCAACTAACATCTAAAAAAACTAGTTTGGTCATTCCTGTTAATGATTAAGATATTTGAAAATAACATTCATAGTGCGATATGGTTAAACAAAACCTCTCCTGTAATCAGTAGGTGACTGCTCGCTCAGAACAAAATACATATTGCAAACAAACATTAAAGCATATACCAGATATCCCTCCTGACACCCATGAGGAGGCTCATCTCGTCAGTAGCAGCGGAGGTGGCAACGCGGATGGCGGCCCCCAGCATCAACCTCGCCATGCTTAGCGCCGTCCCCGCCATCTCCGGCCGGTTCCTCTTCTTGCTGCTGCTCAAGTTAGAAGAACAATTGCTTGCAGTTAGCTGCCTCACAAACGCTAGTGGTAGTTGGGGCCTACTTATAGCGGCCGATTGATCGACTGAGCTGTTGCTGTGAACCAAGTTGTTTCAATAATACATGCGTCCTAATCCAATGCAGTTAATGCGCATGGAATTGTCACAAGTTCCATTGGCATGCACAATAGCATGTCTTCCTGTTCTTCAGTTACAAGGAATTACAGAATATACTAGCAGCAACATATTGATAATTGTACATAGTACAAGCATATCATGCAATGGCCCAGCGAACGGTGCAAAATGCAGCCACCTCATGTTCTACAAACTAGAAGCTGTTAGGCTCCAAGAAAATAGAATTTGGCATGAACACGATCAGTTCCATGGGGAAGAACTGAACATCATCTAGGAATGGGAACCAGGGCCACCCAGCAAGTGTCACATGTAAACCCTGGATTGGTGGCGTCGCAGCCGTGGAAATGATGTTGTAGCTTGTTCCAAGATCGTTGGAACATTGACAGGTCAGTGACGAATCCTGCACGAAAGACAGCACATGTGTTGGTGTCATCGTCAGTGAATTGTTTGTATGGCTTCATCAACTGATTAAACAGTATAGCATTGACGTCAGAAAAGAAAAAGCCTACCAGAAAGTCCGTACATCTATAACACGGAGAAACCATCTGGCTTCTCTTGCACTGGACGAATCTAATTAGTGGTGCAGCTTCTCTAGTCTGGTGTCATTGCAGCTTAGAGGTGCGTCTTCTGTACTTTATTGAATATTCCTCTACTTCTGCACAGCTGAATCTGTTGACATTCAGAACATTAGATTATTTCGCGCATGTTAGATGTCAAACCCTGTCAAGCAGGGGAAGCTGAAGTAAGGCATGGATATAAACAGGGGTGTAAATGTATATGTCCATAAGCTGAAAACATTGCGAGGAATTGTTAGTACAGAGCACGTAAAAAATTCTCTAAATCTAACATGATGACCACAAAAGAAATGAGACGCTGGATGTTGCTGAACTTACCATTTTATCAGTATGATCCCTTCAGACTTGACACTTGTGATTGTTGAGGCATTGGGAACTCAAAAGGGATCCCTCTGCTTCCAGCTCCACTTCAGATCCCAACATCATGGTCAGTACTCGAGTCTTGCTCCATCCACAACAGGAAATGGTTGGGCTGTTCACTCACTTCAACTTCATAGGTGCCATTCTACAGTCTCATTGTTGCTCCACCTTGAACAGAAAAAAAAATCCTAGACCCCGTCCCAAGATTCTTGGAATAAGTTTTCTTGTTTCAGAATAATAATTATGCAAAGCTCAAGCTGAAAATGTGTAATGTTTACCATGCAAAATGAGTTTTAAGATATTCTATCTGTCGTGCAACTGGATTAATTTAACAGTAAAAAGAAGCTAGAATTTTCCAGAGATGCTATAGCATGCTCGAAATGGAATGCTAACTCTACCAAGCTACCAAATATACGAATTCTGCTACGACAGACATTGTGGCAAACAAAAACACTTCAAAGAAGATAGAGTAACAAAAATTGCTGAAAATCAGATGGAATCAAAAAATGCAGAGGGAGAACTGAGCTAGCTATACCGGAAGCATGGCGGAGGCTCCGAGGCCAGCACCAGGTAGAGGTGAAAATCGGAGTCAGTTGGAAACGACCAGCTAGCATCAGAATGAATTGTAAGTGTACAACACATCATCTTGGCTGTTAAACAACGAGACAGAGAGATTAACTGTAAATGCATACAGTAGCAACTAGCACCTCATCTGATAGCGACTAGTACTGGAGGAAACAGAAGTTCACTGACCTGTTTATGCTCTTCATCGGCCTGAGGATGACCACCTGTGAGGAGCTCTCCCCTGCTTCTGCAGGCCCTGTTGCTTGTTCCACTCGTACAGTATTGGATTCTTCTACGATGTCTCCCAGGTCCCAGCCCCAGTCATGGCGGCTCCGGTCGTTAGCTAGCCGCAACACCGGACTGTTGGGGTGCGCGTCCACCTCCTGGTCCACAGTGGGATGAATAATTACTGCAGGTTGGTGGTGCTCCTGGGAGCCCAGCTGAATCCGAATGCGCTACACAGAGCACTAGCTTATTTCGACAACCCGAGATGTGAAACTCTGTCAGCAGGTAGAAAATTAAGGAAGTCTTTGCTACAAACAGGGGTACGTGCAAAATATATGTATTCACTAGCTGAATACAATGTGAGCATGCACAACTTTAGAATGGGTGCACGTGGGCACATACTGAAAGGAACAATATAGTAAGAAATCTGATCAACTAAATTTGGGAGAAACAAAGGAAGATTTGAGCTGTACCTGCAGGAGGCTTGCTCCGATTAGCACGAGTTGTAAGTGTAAAGCAGATCATCTTGGCTGTTACACACAAAAAAAAAGAGGAACTCTGTGAGCGTGCGGTAGTACAAATTAATTAGAAGATCTCACTTCGTAGCTGCTAAGTACTACTGGTTGAAGGAAATAGAAGCAATTAGCTGACCTGACGTTTGTCGACGCCATGGCCACCGCCTGGGACAGTGAGCTCTCTCCTGCATCAGCAGGCTCGGGATGGGGAGATGACGATTCACCCGTTGCTTCTCCCAGTTCGATGGCGGTGCCTACCAGGTCGTGGTATCTTCTGTCCGTCTGCAGTCGCAGCACGGGAATGTTGGGGTGTGCGTCCACTTCACTTTGCAGCATAGCAAGCTTCGCCACTCGACCAAAGGGACCAAGTGAGATCTCCTTGAGCTTTGGAAGCTGGTGGACTCCAATAATTCCTGATGCCAGATTGCACCAACTGATATCTATCATTGCCAGCTGGGGTGAGGTGCCATCCTCAAATCTCACCTCTCTCAGCTGCTGCAGACCCCGAATATGAAGCTTCTTGAGATTTCGGAATGCTTCTTTTTTGAACACTAACTTCTCCCCAATATAAGAGCTGATTTCAAGACGAAGGTGCATGAGGTTGGGTAGTGGCCCTAGTATTTCCGTGATTTTGCCTTGTTCCTTTATTACGCTGCCCTTTGAGCAAAGCTTGACCAAATGCATCAGACTACCAACCCAGCCAGGAATCTCTTCAAGGCATCCATATAACTTCAGACTCCTCAATAGGGGAGGAGGAGAGGAAACAACATGCATCCACTCGAGTGAACCGTCCACTTCAAGAGAGCAGAGGGAAGTGAGCTTCTGAATGGCATCACAGAGTACCTTGCATTTTTGCTTGGTGGCTCCTTTTGTTACCACGGTTAGTTTCCTCAGCTGCACAAGCTCACCTAGCTCTTTAATTGCTTTTGCGACTAGTTTTGCTGATGTCCACAGCCTCTAGTATCTGCAGCTCTTTCAGTTTGCCGATTCCTTTTGGCACCCTCACACCTTCTGACTCGGACCAATGGCTAGACCAGGCCATGTGTAGCTCAGCAACTAACCTGGCGCGCTCATTAGGATCTGCCAAAGGTGTAAACAGTATGGGCCAACAAAATGTGCTCAACAAGCATACCGTGGGGTCATTCAGGTCAAAGTATTCATAGGAATTATTTCTGGTACAACGGAGACTGTGTAGATTCTTGAGTTTACAAATCTCAATTGGCAGTTCTGTAATACAACTGTCTCTAATGTTCAAAGTGCGCAAACCTTGTAATCTCCCTATGGATCTAGGAAGTCTATAAATATGTGAATATCTTCGAGGATAAGAAAAATTCAGATACTTCAAGTGGCGAAACAATCCTATGTTGCTTATATCCTTTTGTGTGACTTGAAACTGTGCATTCTCTAAATCCAAGGCCCGGAGCATTCTCATGTCAGGTGAACAAACTGAAGGTGATGGACCCAATGATCTCTCACCAAACATAGTTACTGACCGAACGTGGCTCCAATCCATATCTGTCTTCTGGCACATGCTACCATGGTATGCTACATGTCGGAAGGTCTCCTCCACAGCACCAGTTACATTATTTCCCGCCACATGCACAAAATTTTCCTCTCTAGAAACTGAGATCATGACATCACGCACAATATCATGGATTCGACAACTCTTAACAATTCCTTCGATGTTCACCCTAAAAGATTGAATCATGCTACGGTTGACTAGCTCATTAAAGTAGTTGTTTCCCACATCCTCAATGCTCACCCCAGCCCTGGCTCTAACAAACCCCTCGGCTATCCATCTCTCCACCAAAGGTCTCCTTTTGATTACAAAATCCTCAGGAAAGATGCTTAGATACAATAAGCATGACTTGAGATGAGATGGCAAGTGGTTGTAGCTTAGAGTAACTATCCTCCTCATTGCTTCAAGGCTAGGGTTGACCTCGAGCTCTAAGGGGATTTGTTTATAGATACTCTCCCACTCTGTTACCTTTTTGGTGGCAAGCATGCCTCCTATAGTGAGTAAAGCGAGCGGTAGACCACCACACTTATTCACAATTTTGTTGGCCATGTTCTTCATATCCTTATCATTTTCCATGTCTTGATGTGTTTTCCGACTCTTTATTAGTAGCAAATTTGTAGCATCATCTGGTTGCAAGTACTTGAGGTGATAGAGAAGCGATTCAGAGGTGCACTCCTTAGCCAAGCCATGATCTCGCGTTGTTACTATTATACGACTACCTTTATTGTTTTTACTAGGAATAGCAATATCTTCGATCCACCTCCAAGCATCTATGGTCCACAAGTCATCAAGAACAATGAAGTACCTCTTATCCACTAGCTTTTCTCTCAGGTAGCTACCGAGATTGTCTACTTGCACCGCCTTCCCTTCAAGTTCCTTCAAGCAAATCTTCAATGAATCACCACCCAATAGCTGCCTAATCATGTCCTTGAGCATCTCTATTTTGTAGAACGACTGTGAGACTGTGAGCCAAGCACAACAAGAAAAATTATTAATGGTGTCTTCTTTACTTTCATATGCCTTCCTAGCAAGAGTAGTCTTGCCTAAACCACCCATGCCAACGATACATATCACCTTCCGAAGACCATCTCTGGAGCGAACATCCACCATATTAATCAACTCCTGTTTAGGCTTAGCAAAGCCCACAAGCTCTGCTTCATCAATGTTGCTAGCTGAGTGGCTGCGAATGTCTTCCATGTAGGAATTCACCTCGTCAATACTGCTAGAGGCATCTGTGGTGATCAAGTTATAGCGTGTGTTCCTGTTGCTCACTTCTTCAACCCTTGCTTTGAGAGCATGGATTTGGCTGGCAATGCGATGGCGGTCTTTTAGCTTAAGCAGTCGTTGAGACCGGCTCTGGCTTCCCACATGCACCATGAATTCAGCAAGGCAATCCTCAATACCGTAGGCAAGGTCCCTTATTTGCTTCGCCCACACCTGCAATACCATACTTTTGTTCTTCGTCGCTTCAACAGACAGAAGGAATGCATGCATGGTCTCTAGCTCATCTTTGATGAACCTTCAAAGCACATTTTATTAGAGCTAATTCTTGGTGTCAGGATCGTGGAATGCAGGAGTGCATAGGGAAGTTTGTGAAGTCTATATACAAAAGGATTGACAAATATTTCCATCAGGAGGGAAGAATGAGAGCACATTAATTAGAAACAAAGATTCATAAGATTTTGTTTTTGGAACAGAGGAAACGAGCACCTTTCATTAATTAAGGATAAGCTATTACCGAGCTATCACCCCGACGAGCCCATCATTGGTGAGAAATACAAAGCAATCACTCTCACGGCATAATGAACCCAGATTCATATATTTCTCATTGGTGAGTTGCATTTGATTGATCATATCTCAGTCTAACAAACAAGACTGGATGAACAGGGAATGAGAACATGCATGTCATGGAAAACAAATTCCATCCTAAGATAGGTGTGTCTATTTTATGACAAGTATTTGACCAGAATTAAACTATCGGTATGTAATTCATGTCAAACAAGAATAAGTACACACGAGTACTTCGGAAAATGAATATAACAATGTCATCAGATTCTCTTCACATAAAGTACACATACCAGATGTCTTTGCGGACGCCAATGAGGAGGCTCATCTCAGCAGCAGCGGCAGAGGCGGCCACGCTGATGGCGCCCATCAGCATCGACCTCGCCATGCTCACCACCGTCCCCGACATCTCTGGCCGGTTCTTCTCCTCTTCCCTTTCTCGATTTACAAACGCTCTCTTTGCTCAAGTGGTTAGAGCAACAAGTATTGATTTGCAGCTCACACAGGTAGGTTGAGGCGTTTATGTAGCTGATCCACCAAGCCCAGAAGCTCTGCCTGTGGACCGGGTCCTCTTAACGTAGCACTCTACTAATGAATGAGCCTGTTCAATAATACACATATCCTAATCCCACTTAATGCAGTAAGGGCCCTTGGACCGCAACATACCAGCGACCTATGTTTTGTTTTTCCGTCGGAAATTCTTTCGATGAATTCTCATGGCTCATGTTGCCCTGCGTGTCTACATACTGTATATGCCCCACGCGAAAATATGGACACATAACTGCACCAAAGCTGTCAAGCAAATACGTACGCGTACCAGCCGATGTGACATACTCTCTCCATTCCAAAATTCTTGTCTTATATTTGTTTAGATACGGATGTATCTAACACTAAAAGGAACTAGGTACATCTATATTTAGACAAATCTAAAACAAGATTTTTGAAACGGAGGGAGTATTAAACAGCAAATATGAGCTTGTTATCCTACGTGGAGCCAATTAGCATGACCTTATCTTATTAGAAGAAAACAATGATTACTTCTGTTTTTTGGTTATTTTTTCTTTTTTTTCGAGAAACTTTCAATCTATTTATCTTCAATCATGTCGGTTCAAAGAACAACAGATATAATAAAAATTACAACCATGTCCGTGGACAACCTAGCAACAACTATAAGCACTAGAGTGAGCCGAAGGCGCGCCGCCGTTATCGCCCCTCCCTCACCGGAGCCGGGCAAACCTTGTTGTAGTAGACAGCCGGGAAGTCGTCGTGCTAAGGCCCCATAGGATCAGTGCGTCAGAATAGCAACCATCGCCAACGATGAAAGTTGTAGGTCGGAAGGATCAAACCTCTAAACACCTAAATGAAGACGAATGAAAACCGTATCCAAATAGATCCAGCAAAAACCAGCACCGACCGAATCCCGCAAGATCCGACAGAGAAAAATCTCCACACGCCCTACGGCGATGCTAGACGCACTATCGGAGCGAGGATAGAACATGGGACACAATAGTAGAAAACAAATGGAGAAAAAAGGAAGAGAAAAATAGCGATAGAAGAACTACAAAATGAAAATAGAAAAATGAATAAACGGAAAGCAACAAAAAAAGTAAAAAGAAAACTAATAAAATCACAAAAAAAAGGGACCGGTCAAGGCTAGTAGAGAGCAAGATGAAGAAAATTGAGCTACGGCAAACGAGCAACTGTACATACAACAACCGAGCATGCGGCATTGCTAAAGGCGAAAGCTATATCCGCCTCGTTGGCGAGATATAGCTCTGGTGCTCTCCTAGGACGACCTGGCTTCCTCGGTCAATCTGACACATTGATTCCAGCGAGATGAAAAAATGGGTGGCAATCTCGGGGTTGAGGAGTCTTAGTGGCAAAAAATTGATCCAATTTTTAGAATGTGAAATTCGTCTTTTCCCCTTTCCAGTTTGTCTAACTACGTAGCTTCCTTGTAGTAGATAGTGGCCACTACCATGTACCAGCCTCTCCATTGCAGCTGTGCTTATCTCAGTGTTGCCGCTACCTTTCCTCCTCTCAAGAACACTTGAACTACACTTATCCATACGTCCCATATAATTTTTTAACATGATGTATTTCCAAATGCCTCCCATTCATATTTCTCCATTGATTGCATTCATCCAACCTATTGTTTTTTATTTCACTGCTCTCTCGATTAGGATCCTCGACTCCATATGTGTTCGTTTGGCTGCTAGTACTATCCTGATAACGTGAAGGCTACAGAAAGACCACAAAGAGTAGTGTGTCTTTTATAGACTGGTGAATGTTGGTGAGCACATTATCTATTTCACTCTTTTCGAATACTTGAGCCTTAATTCCCCTTTCTCGAAAGGGGGCTGGCTACACATGTGCTCTGCCACCACTTCTCTGTCGCACCATGACCTCTACACTCAACACCGAGTTGCCAAGCCTGTGGGCGACGAGCATACACTGAAAACCAAAATAGCGGTCAATGTTATAGCATCATATACCATCTGAAATTTGTGGAAGGAGTGACATGCTCGAATCTATATCAACGCTACCCACCGCCCCTTAGTGACCTGGCCTTCAAGATACCAATTGGCTTGTCATCTTTGATTAGAGGAAAGAATGTGGCCTACAACCTTCCTGTTGTTTGTTGCTTATGTCCATTCATGTTTTCTTTCGCAGAGAGAGGAAGCCCATCAATGCGGTCAATGACACAGCAAGGTTGATGAAGGTGGCTCTGGATATAGATTGATTTCCTCGTTCCAGTCAAGGTAGCGTCATAAAAATTCTTCGACAGAGATTTGATGTTTTGGGTGGTATATAGACAGAGGGCCAAATATGTGTTCGAAGGGTACCAGTAGGCTCCACACACCCTATTAGCATTCCCCAGACCTGGGCGCGGGGCATTGGCGACTTGTTAGCCCTGACGGCCCGTCTTTGCAGGTTCTTCGTCCACAATGTTCTCCTTAATTATTATGAAAATCTCAGTCGGGATATTTTATGTTTTTATCACTTCGTAACATACCTTTTTCTGTAAAGAAAATAACAACATTTGACACTCTGTCAATAATAGGTTGGTCCAAAAAAGTGAAAAAAAACGTTGTATAGAAGTGTGTATAAGTGCAACAAATATGTCATGAACGTGACAAAAAAAATTATAGTTACCTTTGAGACGTATCAATGACTTACAATTCAAACTGTTTGTATGAACATGAAACCATCAACTATTATTGCACTTTGAATTGCAGAGGAAAGTATAGAGACATTTTCTATGAAGTGATATTTCTCTTCTTCCCTCTTCAATTTAGCCACATTGTAGTAATTTGTCCTTGATTTGTACCAGAATGCTGATGTCTTCTGCCATTACCTTAGCGTTACAGCAACATGTCGTCCTCGGAAATACGTGACATAAAGCTCTTTTTACATCTTACTAGAATATTATTTCAGCTTATGAGTGCCTACACTTCATGAAGAGGAACAGGGCAAAAAACAAAACCTTTTGTGCGCTCAAGCTTGATATGATGAAGGCTTATGACAGAGTTGAATGGGAATACCTCAGAGCTATCATGGAGAAGCTAGGTTTTGCTACACCCTGGATTACGGTCATCATGAACATGGTGAGCTCTGTATCATTCTCAGTGATGTTTAATGGAAAAAAGTTGGAAGAATTCAACCCTACACGTGGCATTCGACAGGGAGATCCCATCTCTCCTTACCTTTTCTTGTTGGCAGCGGAGGGCCTTTCGTGCCTACTCAAATCACAAAACCAGTCATCCCAGCTCGGCGGCATAAAGGTGGCACCATCGCCCCGTCGGTGAACCACCTTTTATTCATGGATGATAGCCTGCTGTTTTTCAGGGCAAGTGTTAATGGAGCAGAGGAGATATCAAACCTATTGGAGTCATATTGTATGGCATCGGGACAAAGAATCAACAGGGACAAATCATCTATATTTTTCAGTAGGGGAACCCCGGAGATAATTCGTGATGCGGTCAAGGGTTTCCTTCATGTTCCAAACGAATCTTTGAGCGATAGATACTTGGGGATGCCTACTGATGTGGGGCATGCCAAGAATGGTACGTTCAAATACTTGAGTGACCGTGTGTGGGACAAGGTTAAAGGATGGATGAGCAAGTGTTTATCAGTGGACGGAAAAGAGGTTTTAATCAAATCAGTAGCTCAGGCCATACCAGTATATTCTATGTCATGCTTTAAGCTCCCAAGAGGCCTATGTGAGCATATAAAGTCTATTATTCGGAAGTTTTGGTGGGGCTGTAAACAGGGGCAAAGGAAGCCGGCTTGGGTATCGTGGGATGTGATGATGCGGCCAAAACACTTGGGAGGATTGGAGTTCAGAGATTTAGAGTTGTTTAATCTAGCTCTTTTGGCCCGTCAAGCCTGGAGAATTTTTAATGAACCATCTACTTTGAGTGCCGTAATACTCAAAGCTAGCTACTTCCTGATACTACATTGTTAGAAGCTCAACTTGGTGCTCGCCCTCTCAGATTTGGCGAGCAATATCGAGGGAAGAGATGTGATGAAGCAAGGAATCATTAGAAGGATTGGAAATGGACAAACCACTGGTATTTGGATGGACAATTGGATACCAAAAGAACACACACCAAAGCCCATTACGTCCCTCGTGCAAAACCCGCCGACGAAAGTGGCGGAGCTGCTACAGCCATCCACCGGAGGGTGGAACGAGGACTTGGTAAGGTCTGTGTTCATTCGTTTTGATGCTGATGCTATTTTGAGAATCCCAGTTTGTACACATAATGTTGAGGACTTTTGGGCATGGTATCCTGACAAAAAAGGAAGGTTCTCTGTCAGTTCGGCTTACAAATTTCTAGTAAGCACAAAACTGCAGCGCGAGGAATGGCTTGAGGGCAGATCAGGATCTTCTTCAAGTGAGGAGGAGGGCAAAGCCTGGTCAGCATTATGGAAGTTATCTATACCCTCGAAGATTAAAGTTTTTATTTGGCGCTTGGCACGGCACTCGCTGCCTACCACGGATGTCTTACACCACAGAAATATGGCAACCCAAGACACTTGCCCTCTGTGCGGATGTCAGGACTCATGGCGCCATCCTTTGATTTCCTGTACAATGTCAAAGTGTGTGTGGGCACTATCAGATGCAGGTGTGGTGATGGCAATGTCGTAACTAGAAGAACCAAGCGCAAAGAGGTGGCTGTTTGAGTTATACAGCAGGATGGACCATGCAAAGTTTACATCAATGGCTGTCACACTTTGGGCTATTTGGTATGCACGTCGAAAAGCTGTTTACGAGGCAATTTTTCAGTCGCCGCACCAAACTTTTTCTTTTGTGAACAACTTCCTCGCGGACTTGCAAGAACTACCTAAGCCGAACAAGGTGGTTACCAGGACAGCACGGGTAGCTGGGACTCGGCGATGGCTCGCTCCGGGAACGGGATCTGTCAAAGTTAATGTGGATGGAGCAGTAGCTAGAAGAAGATGGGGAGGAGCTGTGGCTGCACTATGTCGAGATGAGCAGGGCAACTACCTGGGGTCCTCAGCAGTGGTCTATGGAGGTGTTACTGATCCACGATCTTGGAAACCTTTGCTTGCAGGGAGTGATTAGCTTTGGCAGAAGATCTTAATGTTCATGAGGTGGTTTTGGCTTCAGATTGTGAGGGAGTTGTCAATGACATCAATGAGGGAACAAGTGGACCGAACGCAGCGATCATACATGAAATAACAGCTCGTAGTTCCGGTTTTGCTTTATGCAAGTTTATTTTTGAGCGTAGAAACTTCAACTTTGAGGCTCATAATCTTGCAAAGTATGCATGTAATTTAGGCATAGGTAGACATGTGTGGTTGGGTAATCCTCATAACCCAGCTAGTGTACCTATGAACATTTCTCTGAATCAATAAAGCTTGCGAGATCTCTCAAAAAAAAAGCTCCCAAAGGCCCGACGGTGTCTCTGCTCCAGGTCCAGCCGCTGGATCCGATCGAACCGGAGGAACAAAACAAGCAGCCGGTCCATAAAACCTCTCCCTCGACCTGAAGAATATGGCAGAAGGAAAGAAGCCACAGAAAGGAGGAAAGAGGCCTGAGATCATGACTGCGTTTGAAATCCCAGAGGAAATATATGCTGATTATTGCACACCTGATGAAGCCGAGTTCGTCAAAGAAAACAAAAATCAGCGCAAGGTGGGCATTCAAAGGATTGAAAGGAGATGGGCAAGGGAATGGAGGGAGTACAAATATGTAACTCCAAAGTACATGAAGAAATTCGCTCTCAATCCTCCATGCCCAAGAGCTCCATTGGCACCTGGTCAAGAAGCTGACCCCACCAGCATCAAGCGTGGTGAGGACTTTCCTGAAGAATGGGCCAAGCGCCAAGCCAAATTGGCAAGACAAGCCAACGAGGCAGTGAGGAAATTCAATGAGGACTCTGCTACTGCAGCTGCCACTGAGGCCTCTGTCAAGCCAAGAAAATCTACGGCAAAGAAGCCCGCACACAAGCCAAGTGCTTCACCAACAGTGCCCTCACGGCCAAGTTCCTCAGCTGTGCCCTCACGGCCAATTCCTCATGCTGCTCCTGCTCCTCCAAAATCCTCAGCTCCTTCAAAGTCCTCAGCAGCTCCTCCCAAGTCCTCAGCAGTTCCGACAAAGTCCTCAGCACCTGTGCATCTGGCCACGTGCCAAAGGACTGCAGGCTTCTCCATTGCATCTGGTGTTTCAAAGAAGTTCCTCAGCTGCACCAAAGTCTTCATCTGGCCCGACTCTGCTGAAGACTAAGGCCACAGCAGGACGAGGTCCTCGGCCAAGTCCCAAGAAGAAACAGGTCGCCTTCCAAGAGCCACCTGAAGATGATGAGGCTGATGATGATGAACTTGCGGAAATCATCAGAGATCGCCAAGAAAAGGCCGCTAGAGTCAAAGGCACATCTGTGCCACTGCTGATGGATCCGAGGAAAATCCTCGATTACATTGATCTTTGGCAGAAGGATCCAAACACCCATATGCCTGATTTTCATCTGACCCCTGGACAAAGTCACATGCTGACCCATTTCATCACACAAGAGAAATGGAAGTTTGAAAAGGCAAGAGAGATCAAGAAAGCTCAATACAGAAAGGATAAGTTCCTGAAGAAAAACATTGTCAGAATGACACCTGAGGAACTTCTCAAGGTCCAGACTGAAATCCAAGCCCTCAGCAAAAACTTTGATGCTTATTATGCTGATTGGCAAGGAGCCAAAGTCAGATTCGTCAACCTGACGAAGAAATTCACCAATGTTGCTGCCCCAACGCAACAAGAAATTCCTCAGGCTGGAGTCTCAGCTCAGCAGACTGAAGAACATGCCAGCACCGCTGATGAAGTTCAGGCTGCTGAAGAAAATGCTAGCTCCAGGGCTGATGATTCCATTCCAGCCAAGAAGAAATTGCCGGGGCATCCACTAGTGGTGCGCTGAAGAAATCGAACACGCCGAAAGCAATCGCATCAGTTGCTCACGAGGAAAATCAACCAGATTCCTCAGCTCCTCCTGCGCCAACACCAACTCCAATTCTTCCATCTGCCTCTGATGTGAAGAAGACCAAGGCTGCAGAACGAGCTGCGGTGAAGAAACAGAAAGCATCACCAAGGCCAAATTCTTGACTGCGAAGAAAATGAAGCCAATGACCAGCTCTTTTGAAAATCCTATTGATGCTGTTCCACTTCTCAATTCCATCAAAGGACCTTGTTCCTTATGATGAAGATTATGAGATCCCAAGCGGATCTGATGAAGAAAATCATTCTGCTGCTTCGTCAGAGCAGATTGATGAAGAAATTGAAGTGGAAGCAATCCCTTCAACCCCAATCATTTCCTCGCCTATGCCTCAGTTCACAGCTGAAGAGGCCGGTGTTGAGGAAATTGAAGAAGATGTGGATATTGGAAGCACAACGCCAGTGATGAACGATGACTTTTGGGAAAGCCAGCATCCAAATTCTCCACTCTTCACCCCAATCCAACAAATTCCTGAGTCCCCTGCTCCAACAGTTCAAATGGGCTCTGAAGAAACTCATCCCACTTCATCTGTCCATGAAGAAATTCCAGCCACTAGCGCTGATGAACCTGCTACTGCTGGTCCTCAGACTGCACCTGTAGAGGAACCAGAAATTCCTCAGCCTGAAGAACCTGAGATTGCGATTCCAGAGGTCGTGATGCAACTCACTGACACTCCATTGCCAAAGCCAAAGAATCCATTCTCAACGAAGAAAAAATTCAAGGCTGAAGATTTCTTCAGCGAGCATGTATTCTTCACTGATTACAATCCATATGATTCTGCTCGCATAAGGAAGAGGCGTTTACGGACTGCCACCAAGCCAATTTCTATTCCTCAGTGCTCTTCAACAAAGACAAAGTCTTCGATCATGCACATATTCCTCATGTGGACATGGAGTCTCTGCCAGGCTTTGAGCCAGTCCTTAGTGTTCTTCACGACGCAGGACTTCTAAATTTCTGTACTGACATCTGTGATTGGAATGAAGAACTAATTCTTCAATTCTATGCAATGCTGCACATCACCGGAGACGCTGAAGACGTGAACTCATGGGTGTTAGACTGGATGTCTGAAAACACTCACTACAAGGCACCAGCAACTGAATTGCTTCGTGCTCTACCACTCAGTCCTCCCCTTGATGGTGCTCGTTGTATCTACAACGAACCTGAGCTTTCAAATCACTATATGCAAGTGCTGATGAAGCCTTTGAAGCCAGGGCAGGCCCCAAGAACCAAATTCCTCGTCAAGTAATTATTGTATGTGCCTCGGACTGTCTATCGGATTCTGACGAAGACAATGAGTCCTATCAAAGGCCACGACTCAAATGATGAAGAAGTCGTTGGCATCATGAAGAATATGCTTTTCAATATCATTCATGGCGTTCCCGTCAACTTCCATGATTTCTTCATGAGGACTCTGGAGAACATTGCTATGTCACCATTTGAGCTGAAGCCTTATGCGCCTTGGATAATGAGATTCATCAGGACAAGGTCTTCACTCAATTACAAGGCTGATACTCTGAACCACTGCAGCTACTTGCCCCCGATTGAAGTCATCAAACGGACATTTACCTCAGCTGATGACAAGGGCAAGGCAACTGCTGTGATCGATGAAGGTATTCGTCCATTGGATGGACAGTTTCGCAAAGCTGCATCCTACTCCACCAATGATGACTCTGCCACACATGACTCTGCCGCAAATACCTCAGCCAAGAAAAATCCTCAAGCCATAGCACCCAGGGTGATGACTGATCGTTAGTTACTCCTCAGTCTTCATCAGAAGGTTGATCGCAATCATAAATGGGTCAAGCGTCAGTTTGGTTCAATTCTTCACAACATGACCTCTACACACAATGCAGTGAAGAAAAACCACTACTACCTCCATGAAACCTTCAAACGCACCTGGGCTGTTCTTTCAAATGTCTACAGCACGGAAGAACTGACGACAATGGGTCTCAAGGAAGAATTTGACTGGTCTGCACCTCCTCCGAAGAAATACAAGAAGGTCAAAGTTCCTTCCTTGGTGGCTAGCTCCTATTCTTCATCACGAGACACTGATGAAAATGAAGACTTGGACGACACTGCGGCAGGCCCCACTACAACAACCGACCCCAACAACGCCAAGCGCTCCTTCCTCAACTTGAAATTCTTCGTAGGCGTTAGTCCTCGGTTTCGATCCTTTTGGTCATTCGATGACAAAGGGGAGAAATTTGAGTTAGTCTTCAAGCGGGTCTATTATATGGGCAATAATTTTTGTGAAGTTACAACTCGCTCTTCTGAAACTTTTATTGGATCGAGTTGTAATCTTAAACCCGATGGTGCTCGATACTTTTGATGCAATCGAGCTCGATTCTCTTGAGCTCGACTCTCTTGACGCGTTATTTTGCATGCCTGTTCCTCATTAATGTTATTGCACGCATGCTGAATTTCATCAAGCACCATATTTCATCATGCATTTCAAATTCTTCATATTATATGTCAAATGCGTGTATGAATTACAAGATATAGGGGGAGATCTCCATGATTCAACTCTTCAAATGTGCATTGCCTCAAAAGCAAATTCCTCACTATGCACATCTTCAGGAGGAGTTCTTCTATATCTTGCAATCAAATTCCTCAATATCAGTATTTACACTTCATATGTTTATCCCCGTTGAAAACTTAACCTATATTCTCATCAATCACCAAAAAAGGGGAGATTCTAAGTGCATATAGTGCCCCTTAGTGATTTTGGTGTATTGAAGACTTATAGGTTAAGGGACTAATGTGTTTGTGAGTGTACACAGGTCTATAAGTCTATGAGGAGTTTGATATTTACAGAGAAAGTCGACCCCTAAAATGAAGTTCTTCGATCAAGACTTTGATATTCTAAAGACTTTCAAGACTTTGAAAGTGAAGAAATTGGTGTGACCTTGAAGACTTGGTATTCATTTGAGGAACATGAAGCGTGAAGACTTTTGTTTTCGTAGTTTCGCTTTTCTCTTTCTTGAGTCATAGAAAACACCGTCTTTGTTAAAGGGGGTCGAGGAAATACTAAGGAAAAATTTCCATGTGATGCTCAACTCAAAATCCTACACCTACCAATCCCTTCGAGTGAAGCCTTTGGAAATCTCATACAGTTCAGTCAATTTCTTCAGTGACGGAGACGAAGTTCTTCTGGTCGCTGAGGGATTTGTTCTGACTGAGGAGTTAGGAATTCGACAGTGCAGATTGCCTACACAGTGAGGAACATGATAGCCCTGAGGAATTTGAGATTCAAATTTCCGCCGTTGCTGTGCTACGCGCCAACTGTCCTAAAATATTTTATCCACCTAACGGTCATATCATTGAAGGGCATTTATGTCTTATCATGTCGGGCTGCTCCCTAGGCTATAAATAGCCGCCCCCTACAACCACTAGCTGGTTGGCTGCTCCGAGAGAAACTTGACACTTGTCATTTGAGAGCAACCCATCCTTCGAGGACTTTGAGCGAAAATCATCGAGTGAGGAAAAACCCAAAAACCAAACCCCTACAAACCCAAAGTGATTGAGCATCACTGAAGAGATTGATCCTCAAGGCCGATCCGACGCTTGTTACCTTTGAAGACTGTGCTTCTTCTAGACGGTTAGGCGTCATGGTCTAGAGCATCCAAGAGGAATTGTGGATCGCCGAGTGACCGAGTCTGTGAAGGTTTGGAAGTCGCCTGAAGACTTACCACGAGTGATTGGACGAGGTCTGTGTGACCTTAGTTCAAGGAGAATACGGTGAGGACTTGGTGTCCTGAGCTGCGTGCTCAGCGACTGGGTGTCCGGGACTGTGTGTCCTCGAGTTTAAATACTCAGCCGCTCCAACCAGACGTACAACTGAGACAGCAGTTGGAACTGGTCTACCAAATCATTGTCTTCACCAACCTTACTGGTTCTATTTCCTCAACTCTTTCATTTCCTCATAGTTGTGTTGAGTGTTCATTCATATCTGTGTTTGAAGACTTTGATCAAGACTTTCTCAATTTCCTCAGTTCAATTTCTTGATCTGTTTGTCTTCATCTTGTGCTATCTTGTGTTTACGCTTTCTGTACTCTTTGATTGTCTTCATTTCTTTATGATGACCATGCCCGCATTCTCTTATGCTTACTTCTGAGTACTTATTCCGCTGCAAGTAGTTCTTCGCTAAGGAATTTCCTCACTGGCAAATTCCTCAGTGAAGAATTCATAAAACTAGCCTATTCACCCCCCCTCTAGTCGATATAACGCACTTTCACTTTCTTTCTACAAAGACTTATCCATTTTTTATCCTTGTTAGGTTGTAGAACTTTTCCCTACTACAAGTCTACAATGAATAGCAAAGCTTTGGCTTGTTTCGCAAACTAACTCCAAAATAAAATAGCATGACATGTCCTACGAAGAAGTTAAGAGTCTTGTTTCATGCTATTTGGGAATATTTGGAGCTTGCATTTGAGGTAAGACGGAGGGCGTGGAAAACACAAATACCCAATTCTCCACTCAAGCTCATGCGATCTCGATGAACAGTAAACAAATACTAGAATATTTAAAAAAAATACATGGAAGTTGTTTGAGTGTGTAAGGTCTATGCCAATTTTCAACGCATTCGGACATCTGAGTAGCTCTCAGAAAAAATATCAGTCCAAAAAGTGCATGAACTGTAAACTTTTTTGCAGAACTCAATTTTTTATGAGAACTACTCAGATCTCCGAACGCGCTGAAAATTGGCACAGACATTGCACACTCAAACATCTTCCATGAAAAAAATATAGAATAAACTTTTTTGAGGGAAAAATTTATCGAATAAACATAAGTTGTTTAAAAGACACGGAATAAAATGAAGAAAAATGCGGAACGTAAAAATGGCACATGGAAGCCCACTAGACACGTAGCCCACCAGAGGAAAACTGGAAAACAAAACATTATTTTCTGGACCAGGACAACGTAGGCCCATGAGCGCGGCGCTTTTCCCCTCTCGTTAGGGTTCCCTCTCCTCTCGGCGGTGACCCCGTTCCCACCGTAGAGATCTGCTCTTCCCTGCGGCCTCTCCCCCGCCGGTGACTGCTGGGCCTTCGGGGCCTAGTGGTGAGTGCGGGACCGAGATCGTTGGGGCTCCTACCGCCCGCGGACAGAAACCACGGGCAAGAGAAACACATGGCGACAGAGGCAACGAGTTCGGGTCCTGGTACATCCGATCTTGAAGCAATGATGGAGGAACTGGGTCTGAAGGAGGACGATCTGCAGGATGTGGTGATCGATGATTCTGAGCTGACGGAGGAGGCCACTAGATGGATGGCGATCGCTAGGGTTTATACAGATAAGACCTACAGCCAGTATTGGTTGTATCGGAACATGCGTGTTGCGTGGGACTTGGCTCAAGAGGTGAAGATCCGCCGCTCGAGGACAACTTATACACCCTGCAGTTTTCATGCCTTGGTGATTGGGAACGAGTTATGGAGGAGGGACCACAGGCTTTCAAGGGAAAAGCAGTGGTGATCACCCAGTATGATGGTTTCACAAAACCTTCGTTGGTGGAACTAAATAAGATAGACATATGGATGCAAATCCATGATCTTCCGGATGGTTTCTTCTCAACAGTCAAGCCACTGGCCTCAACGGTGGGTGAATTTATCTATGCTGAACCTAAATCTCAAGATTTTGAAGTTAACTTCGTCCGGGTCAGGATAAAGCTTGATGTCACAAAACCTTTAAAGAATGTCGTTTCTTTGGTTGTAAGAAAGAATGATGCGATGCACAGGGAGATTTTCACGGTCAAATATGAGAGGCTACCAGATTGGTGTGCGGTATGTGGCAACTTGGGTCATCTCTTGAAGGAGTGCGGGGACGGGGTTCACCCTCCCAAGGCGTTGGTTTTCAAAGACCTTCGAGCTTCATGGTTCAGAGGACCGGGAAGGGGTCCAGGCGAAGGAAACAACACAAGAGGAGGACGAGGAAGGGGTCAATCTGGCAGAGGTCGTGGTCGTGGTTCCTTCCATCAGAACTCCTCAGATATCAGCGAGCATGATAACTCACATGAGTATGAACCTGATGTTACTATGGAGTAGGGCGAGAGAAACAGGAAGAGGGGTGTAGCTTTGGTCGCTGATCAAAAAACAGCCGCTGTTGCTGCCCCTATGGATAAACAGAGCATGCCGCCCATGCTGCTACCACCGGAGGTTCCGGCTAGTCCCTCGTCAAAACAGGACTCGGAGAGGACGAAACAAACTCCAAGTGTCCAAGACAAGAATCAGGCCAAGAACTCAGGTCCCAACAAAAACAATGATGCGCGTTTGGCGGGCTCCCTAGGAGGGTCGCGCCTAGCGCAATGAGTCTATTTTGCTGGAACTGTCGCGGGGCTGGCAAACCCGCGACGGTTCGAGAGCTTCGTGATCTCACGAGGCAACTTGCCCCCTCTATTCTTTGTATTGTTGAAACCCAAATTGAGGGCTCTCGAGTAGAGAATATGGTAGGCTCTTTAGGATACAATAAAAGTTTTGCTGTCAGTAGCTCTGGCAGAAGTGGTTGTTTGGGAATTTTTTGGAATGAGGAAATAAAGCTTGAAGTTATTGGTTATTCCGAGTATCACATTGATATGACAGTTGATGAACTCGTTGACACAAAGGTTAGGGTTACATTTGTGTATGGAGAAGCGCAGGTTAACCAACATCACAAAACGTGGGATATGCTGAGGGGAATTGTTGGTTCAAGCAATCTGCCTTGGATTGTAATGGGAGACTTTAATGAAGTACTTCACGCCCATGAACATGACGGCGTGGGAAATCATAGCCAAGCTCAAATGGATTTATTCCGTGACGCTCTTGACACGTGCGGACTGGCTGATATTGGTTATATTGGAAGGAACTGGACTTTTGAGAAAAAAGTGGCCGAAGGTACGTATACCAAGGTTCGGCTTGACAGATCAGTAGCTAATATGGCTTGGTGTGTGCAGTTTCCAGATGCAATCACTGAACACAAGGAAGCTGCCTCGTCCGACCATATACCCATCTACGTGAAACTAAAGGACATGCATGCATGCAGAAGGGCCCCGCGCAGGTTTAAATATGAACTCTGCTGGGAACGTGATCCAGCATTGGCAGAGGTAGTGTGCGCTGGATGGGCTCAAAACCCAAGTGATTCGGTGGTCCAGGTGGGTGACAAGTTAAATAATTTGGCTGGTGATTTGGCGCATTGGGATCGAGTCCACTTTGGCAACCTTCACATGCAAATCCGCCAGCTCAATCACAGCTACAGGAGATGCGCGACTCCCGAGGACGATCTGCTCCCACCTCGGGGGAACTGAAAACTGCTGATCTTCTGGTTGAGTTATTTCATAGGGAAGAAATTATTTGGAGGCAAAGGGCCACGATAGAGTGGCTTGTCCATGGGGACAAAAACACATATTTCTTTCACCTTCGTGCTAGCCGTCGCAGGAGAAAAAACCAGATTAAATCTCTTCAGCGTCCCGATGGGCAAGTGACAACAAACCTTGATGAGATGGAGGAACTGACAACAGATTTTTATAAGGAGTTGTACACCTCTCAAGGGGTTCAAAACATGGAAGCGGTCCTGAACACGGTGCCTAGGAAGGTTACGCCGGCTATGAATGCAACTTTAAACGCCCCCATATAGTGCTGAGGAGGTGAAAACCGCGTTGTTTCAAATGTACCCCACCAAGGCACCGGGGCCCGACGGATATCCTGCTCATTTTTTTCAACGCCACTGGGATATTTGCGGTGATGAGGTCACAAAAGCAGTCCTAAAAATTGTAGAAGGAAGAGAGACAGCCGAAAGCATTAACGAGACTACCTTGGTTCTTATTCCTAAGGTAAAAAACCCCACTCTTTTGACACAGTTTCGCCCGATCAGTTTGTGCAACGTCGTGTACAAAATTTCTTCGAAGGTAATATCCAACCGTTTGAAGATGGTCTTACCAGATATTATATCCAAGGAACAGTCAGCTTTTGTTCCAGGTAGGGTCATTACTGACAATATTATTATGGCTTATGAATGCTTGCATTTTATGAAGCGAAACAGATCAAAAAAACACCAAGCTTGTGCGCTAAAACTCGATATGATGAAGGCCTACGACAGAGTTGAGTGGGCCTATCTGCAAGCGATCATGCTGAAGATGGGATTCACAGAGCAGTGGGTCAATATTGTTATGCGCCTAGTCACCACTGTTAATTTTTCTGTGTTATTCAATAGAAGAAGCTTGAGTCTTTTAAACCATCGAGAGGGATCAGACAGGGGGACCCAATATCCCCGTACTTGTTTTTGTTAGCAGCAGAGGGCCTGTCGTGCCTGTTAAAATCAAGAAGTGAGTCATCCAATTTGGAGGGTTTGCAGGTGGCACCGTCGGCACCACCGGTAAATCATCTCTTATTCGCTGATGATAGCCTGCTGTTCTTCAAGGCAAATAGTATGGGTGCTTCTGAGGTAAACCAGGTTCTGGAATCTTATTGTCAAGCAACAGGCCAGAGAGTTAACAACGCCAAGTCATCAATTTATTTTAGTAAAGGCGTGCCAGAGAGCACCCGGGATGAAATCAAGATACTCTTGAATGTACCCAATGAAACCCTCAATGAAAAGTATCTTGGGGTGCCGTCAAATGTAGGTCATAACAAGAATGGATCCTTCAAATATCTCAAAGATAGATTGTGGAGTAAGGTTCAAGGCTGGATAGAAACTACCATGTCATTGGCTGGCAAAGAGGTGCTTGTCAAGTCAGTAGCTCGGCCGCGTGCCGATATTTTCGATGGCTTGTTTTAAGCTACCTCGAGGACTCTGTGAACACCTTAACAAGCTCATAAGGAAGTTACGGTGGGGAAGTAAAGAGGGAAAGAGGAAACCACATTGGGTCTCTTGGAAGGACATGACACAACCAAAAGGCATGGGAGGTTTAGGCTTCAAAGATTTTAAGCTTTTTAACCTTGCTATGTTGGCTAAACAGGTATGGCATATATTACACAACCCGGACAGCATGTGCTCAAGGTTACTTAAAGGTATCTATTACCCACAAGGTTCCATCCTGTCTCACAAGAGCTGGGCAGCACCCCGAGTCAAGTATGGAGGTCCCCGTGGAAGGAAGAGATATTCTAAAACAGGTTCTGATACGTCGCATAGGCAATGGAGAGAGTACAAGCATATGGGAGGATAATTGGCTACCCAAACGAGATGATGAGGCCATATGGCAGCGTGACTACCAACCCTCCGACGCACTTGCGTTTACGAGTTAATCGATGCTAGTTCAGCCTCATGGGACAGACAAAAAGTTCAGGCAACTTTTCTGCATATGGACGCAAGTGTCATACTGGGTATTCCGTTGTGTACGATGAATGTGGAAGATTTTTGGAGTTGGAATCAGGAAAAGAATGGAGTTTTCTCAGTCAAATCTGCCTACCGTATGCTCGTTTGTACGCGATAGAGGAGAGAGGCATGGCTTGAAAACAGGCCCGGTCCCTCCAGTTCAGATGCAGAAGAAGGAGAGTGGAAAAGGCTGTGGAAGACAGAAGTTCTAGGGAAGGTCCGAATGTTCCTTTGGAGATTATCTAAGCAGTCCATCCCGACAAATGATATAAGAGCACACAGACATATGGCGACGTCTAGTGCGTGTGGGATCTGCGGCGCCCCAGACTCATGGAGACATTCATTGCTTGAATGCACCATGTCAAGGTGTACTTGGGCCCTTGTCGATGAGGATCTTGCGCACCAGTTAGCGACCATTGCCGAACCGAAAGCTAAACAGTGGCTTTTCACTCTCATGGAAGTGTTATCGCATGATCTTTTTGTGAAGCTCTCAGTCACCTTATGGGCCATTTGGGCAGCGAGAAGGAAAGCCATTCATGAGGGTTTATTCCAGAGTCCCCAAACTATAAACGGCTTCATCAACAGGTACCTGCAGGAGCTGAAGATGATAGCCGAGCCGGCATCGCCCCAGAACGAGCTACTTACACTTTCAGCAAACAGGAACTCTGCGCGTCCAAAAGCGCCTCCCCCAGGGCATGTAAAGATTCATGTTGATGCCGCATGCCGTAAGGGGCTGGGGGTGCTTGACTGCCGTGTGCCGAGATGCTAATGGAAACTTCCTAGGTAGCTCAGCTCTTGTGATCCAAGGAGTGGATGACCCGAGATTCTTGAAACTATAGCATGTAGGGAGGCTTTAGCCTGGCGCAAGATCTCAATGCGCTCGATCCGTGGTGGCTTCGACTCGAAAGGCGCTGTTGGGAGTATCAACAACAGCAACAGAGGAGCAAATGGCGCCATCGTCATGGAGATTCATAGCATAGCTAGTAGCATGAACTGTAAATTTACTTTCGAAGGTCGTGCAGTCAATATAGATGCACATAGATTAGCCAAGTTTGCTTTCTCGTTAGGTCCTGGTCGGCACATTTGGTTGGGCCAACCCCACGACCAGAGATGTATCCCACGAACTGTGGTTTTTGCTGAATAAAAACTTGGTTTCCCCCTCAAAAAAAAAAAGCTCCCAAAAAAGGGTTGTACCCCAATTGCGAAGATGGCAACACAAAGCTCGGTACCGTACTCGAATTGCTGCAGTGGAAGGCAGAGAATGCTGTGCCTGATAAAGGATTTGAGAAGCTACTGAAAATAATGAAGAAGAAGCTTCCAAAGGATAACGAATTGCCCGACAATACATACGCAGCAAAGAAGGTCAGATGCCCTCTAGGATTGGAGGTGGAGAAGATACATGCATGCCCTAATGACTGCATCCTCTATCGTGGTGCCTACAAGGATCTGAACGCATTCCCGGTATGCGGTGCATTGCGGTATAAGATCGCACGAGATGACCACAGTGATGTTGACGGCGAGCCTCCTGTGAAGAGGGTTCCTCGAAGGTGATGTGGTATGCTCCTATAATACCAGGGTTGAAACGTCTGCTCGTAAACGGTGAGCATGCCAAGTTGATGCGATGGCACAAGTGAGGACCGTAAGAAAGACAGAAGTTGAGAGCACCCACGACGGGTCGCAGTGGAGAAAAATCGAGAGAAAGTACCGGGATGAGTTTGCAAAGGACCCAAGGAACGTATGGTTTGCTTTAAGCGCGGATGGCATTAATCCTTTCGGGGAGCAGAGCAGCAATCACAGCACCTGGCCCGTGACTCTATGTATGTATAACCTTCCTCCTTGGATGTGCATGAAGCGGAAGTTCATTATGATGCCAGTTCTCATCCAAGGCCCTAAGCAACCCGGCAACGACATTGATGTGTACCTAAGGCCATTAGTTGAAGAACTTTTACAGTTGTGGAATGGAAACGGTGTACGTACGTGGGATGAGCACAAAAAGGAGGAATTTGACCTAAAGGCGTTGCTGTTCGTGACCATCAACGATTGGCCCGCTCTCAGTAACCTTTCAGCACAGACAAACAAGGGATACCACGCATGCATGCACTATTTACTTGACACCGATAGTATATACCTGGGAAGCTGCAGGAAGAATGTGTACCTGGGCCATCGTCGATTTCTTCCGACCAACCATCAATGTCGAAAGAAAGGCAAGCATTTCAAAGGCGAGGCAGATCACCGGAAGAAGCCCGCCATGCGCATCGGTGATCACGCATTTGCTATGTCAATGATTTACACGTAATCTTTGGAAAGGGTCCCGTGGACTAGCTGTTCGAATGACGCTGAGAATCACGCACCCATGTGGAAGAAGAAATCCATATTTTGGGACCTACCCTCATCGAAAGACCTAGAGGTCCGCTCTTCGATCGACGTGATGCACGTGATTTAAGAACCTTTGCGTGAACCTGCTAGGCTTCTTGGGCGTATGGGAAGACAAAAGATACACCTGAGGCACGAGAGGACCTGCAACGCTTGCACGAAATAGAGGGCATGCCTCCGAAGCAGTATGAAGGTCCTGCCAGCTACGCTCTTATGAAAGAAGTGAAAGAAATATTCTTTCAATGCCTGCTCAAGATGAAGGTCCCGACCGCTTCTCGTCGAATATAAAGGGAATAATAAATATGCCAGAGAAAAGTTCCGTAACCTAAAGTCTCATGACTGCCACGTGATTATGACGCAATCGCTTCCGGTTGCATTGAGGGGGCTTCTACCGAAAACATCCGATTAGCCATTGTGAAGCTATGTGCATTCCTCAATGCAATATCTCGAAGGTGATCGATCCAGAAATCAGATCCGGTTATGGCAATCCTGAAGATTACCTGCCCGACGATGTACATTATGATTTCTTGGAGGTGCAGATACAAAGATACGAGTACGGGAAGCCTCTCACAAAGATGAAAGCTCTCTAACAACGATGATGCGAAGATTGCATGATTGGTACATGAAAACCTGCAAAAAGTCTAAGGGGAGGAATACTTTGTATGTGAGAGTTAAAAAGGAGCATGACCTCCTTGGAATTGAACTGTTGCCTATTCCATTTGAGGAGTTTATCAGTTTTTCAATCAATTGGCCCTCGATAAAGCAACGGTCACCTGCTACTGTCTGTAAGTAGTACTACTTCTGTCATTAAGTATCTCTATATAACTCAGCTCTTTCATTGCATGTATTTATAAATATCCTCACTATATTATGCAGATTGAAGATCGCAGAAATGAAGAAAAAACAAGTGGGTGATATTGGGTTCATTAACACATATCTCATAGATGCAAATGAGGTTAAATATCGTGTCACGAAACCGAGGCCAACTTGCTACGATCGTTGGAAATAAATGAACACAAAAATATAATACTCTTTCCTTACAACTACACGTGAGTGTTACTGTCTTGTGGCATATTTGGTTTCCCTTATTTAGTCCAGGTTATAGTAATGTAATATTGATGAGTTATGCATGCGTGCGTAGGTTCCACTATATTCTCCTAGAGATTAAGCTTGAGCAGGGAGTAGTAACTGTCTTAGACTCGAGACGAAAAGATCCCAAGGAGTATGCGGACATGACTGAAATGCTCGAGAAGTAAGTTAAATCGATCATTATCCACCATATCAGCAACTTTGTTCATTTCTGATATCAAGTAATTGTTTTCTTTGTATGGCAGGGCTTGGGGAAAATTCACCAAAAAGCTCGGGACTACCGAAGAAGCTGCAATTTAGACACCAGTAAGTACTATATAGTAGCATATTCCACGCAGCATCTCCTAGTGATTCAAGCGCTAGTTTCATCAATCCCATTTAGCATGCTTGCTAATTATCAGTTTGATTGACCTCTATTTCTTGTAAAGTGGTTGTGGCAGGAACAAGGGAATGATTTCTGTGGATACTACGCTTGCGAGTCCATCCGCCACACGACTTGTGAGAGGGGCTACTCCGACAAACAATATGAAGTGCGTAAATAAAAATATTCACAATTTTATTTTTATTACCATCATTTGTGTTGAGTTTCATTCATTCATATATATATATATATATATATATATATATATATATATATATGTATTGACCCCTTTCTTAAAATTAGATGTTTCGAAGCGGGATGAACTCCTAGCATCAGATCGCATGCAGCAATTCAAGAGGAATTGGCGGCATTCTTTCTTGACCATGTGATCGCTGAAGACGGAGAATACTATGTGGACCACGTGTCCGTATTGTAAAAGATAATTATTGTATATATGTAGCCGGTAGTGTCGGATAGATATACGAGAACTTGTTGTTCGACCAATCTCTCGGAGAAGGAGAGGTGGTCGATATCACTTCTCTCTGTATGCATATATGTTCATGACGATCTTCTGTTTGCTTAATTACTAGCTAGCTAGCATGTCTAGTTAGTCCTCTCTATACGTATGTATAGTAATGAAGCGTCGACAAAGCACGGACAAAAGAGAGGACACTTTTCTCTATTAATTAGCTAGCTATAGCACAATATATGAAACACCTAAATTAACCCCCCAACCCCCCCCCTTTCAAAAAAAACCAAAACCCAGAGCCAAAGAAATGCTGACGCGTGGATGCCTAGGCCCTCCTGCCTGGGCTCAGCGGACAGGCCACGTGGAGGCCCATTAGTCCCGGTTCTGGATTGAACCGGGACTGAGCCAGGGTATTAGTACCGACCCTTTAGTCCCGGTTCATGAACCGGGACTAAAGGCCCTCACCAACCGGTTCAACGGGCCCTTTTTCTACTAGTGAGTGCAGCTTGCTACTACCCTCCATTACACTGAAACCCGAGATCAATGCATTTCTCTTCCATTCAGAGTGGAGAAATGTCGTGATCCCTCTCAGCTTCACCTTACGCCATATCAGAGGCCACAAGCCAGCAGAGAACTTGGAGAGCTGAACGTGATGGCCAATTGCAGCATAACAATAGATGTAGCTTCATTGGTAGCAGCTTCCTGTGGGGTGTAGTCTGTTGCATTTTCCACGAGTCCTCCCCAGCTGACATGCAATTACAGAGCATGCATTAGTTTTATTTCATCAAGAATTTTATTATGTGTTCACAAGTTCAAAAGTCAAAACGACAAGACAAATTGCAAGTATATATGAAAAAATGTAACATGATAACTACACAAAAAAAAATAACTGACCAGTTATCTGTATGAACACTTTACGGTTCACGTTTAAGAGGCATTTCGACTGTTGAGGCACCGCGAACTAGCTCTCTCCCGGGTCGGAAATGGAATTCAAGCTTCAAATTCACTAGAGATCATTCCTTGGAGGTACAAGATGTTAGGATGTTTGTTCACTCCAGGTTGAGGAGCTCCCTGCAACAAAGTGGATTATGAGAAGTAAATGCTTAACGGAAAACTGAAGCAGAAGACCATGACAAAGTTTACAGTATAAGATAGTCCTTACATGTACAGCAGGTAGGTGCAAACAGACGGTCTTATCATCACCAGCAACAAGTGGAAATGAGCAACATCTCCTGTTAGAGAGAGACAAACATGGTCAGAAACCCAAACTGAATCAACTAATCAAAGCATGCAACCATGGTGTTCCATTTAAGGCACCTGGTGACCTGAGTGTATGGCAGAACAGACCAGCATGCAGCAGGGGTCAATTGAGGCGAGCGAAGAACAGAACAATGGAACGGTGAAGAGATCGATCATCAATTATAATACAACTAGACACTCGTCTTCAGCGCAGATCATCTTTGCTGTGGTGAAGTTCAAAAGGATGCCCAGCGGTTGCTGAATCTGGTCAGGCTCCTAGTCTATCAAATCGACAATGGGAAAAATGAGGAACAATCTCCCGCAAAAAAAAGAAAAAAGAAAAATGAGGGAACAATCACAGATTAAGGAATATATGGTGCGGAAGAACCTGTGTTGACAAACTGCAACTTAACTGGAAACTGAAACCCAACGGATACTCACAAACTTAATCCATATTCCATATGATGTTCCATATATCAGGTGTCCTCATTCTCCATTTGCGATGCAGTACAAAACATACAAACAGAGACTGCAAGACTGAAAGAGATCATGTGATTATCCTCTGAACAGTGCAAGGTGCAGTTAAGTGATGTTCCAGCTGCGACTGGAAAACGTAGCAGTCTAAGGAAGTAGGATTTGACATGGAGTTGATCAATTCCATGGCGAAGATGTTGGGATATGATTTTGTAGCTTCCTCCATGATCGTCGGTACATTGGACTGGCATAGAAAATCTTCAACCAACAGTTAATTCTGGCTGAAAGATTCCAGAGGTGTCGGTGTCATTATCACCGACTCTTTAGAATTGACTCAACAGATTAAACTGTCTAGAATGGAGGTTAAAAGGAAATACGCACCAGGATGTTCAAAGCATAGAGAACATACAGAGGCGTCTCTTTCAGCTGTCAACCAGCTGCCGAAGAACACGGGAGCACTGAATTGGAGGAAACAGTCTTCGCCCAATAGTTAATTCTGCCTGAAAGATTGCAGGGGGTGTTAGTGTCATCATCACTGACTCTTTAGAACTGATCCAACAGATTAAACTGTCTAGCATCAAGGTGAAAAGGAAACACGCACCAGGATGTCTCTTTCAGCTGTCACCCATCCTGAGTACTCCATTTCTTTCTTCCTCTTTTCCTGCACGCCCAGCTGAATCTGAATGCATGTACAGAGAGCAAGTTCATTCCATCAATCTCAGATATAGCAGTTTGTCACCTGGTAGAGAACCAAGGAAGCCTTGATATAAACAGGGCTACGAGAAAATATGTGTTCACAGGCTTGATTACAATTCCAGGAACTCTAGGTACAGAAAAATGTAACATGGTGGCTACATAAACAGATTGAGATGTGGCCTGCTGTACCGACCACTTTGAAGTATGATCCCTTCAATTCAACAGTTGATACCATTGGGTTTGAGTCGCCACCTTAAATCCAAGTGTGTGCTATGCGTATATATAATCAGGTGCAGCTTGAAAATATGTGGGCACGTACTGAAGGGAACAAGATAGCTAGAAATTCGATCGACTAAATTTGGGAGAAACCAAATCGAGCCAACACAAAAAAGAAACGGAGCAAAATTTGAGCTGCACCTGCAGAGTGTTGCATGGTGGAACTGGCAGGAGACTTGCTCAGATTCAGTCAGCAGGAATTGTAAGTGTAAAGCAGATCGTCTTGGCTGTTATATACACAAAAAGAAAAGAGAGAGTACAAATTAATTAGCACATCACACTCCATAGCTGCTAGTATATATGTACTGCTAGTTTAACGGAAGAGAACCAATTAGCTGACCTGACGTTTGTGGTCACCACCGATTCTGAGCTCTCCCCCGCTGCTGCAGGCTCAGGATGGAGAGATGATGATTCCTCCGTTGCTTCTTCCACTTGGACGTCGACGTCCCCCAGGTCATTGTACAGTCGCAGCACGGGACTATTGGGGTGTGCGTCCACTTCACTTTCCAGCATACCAAAGTTTGCCACTTTACCACTGTAACCAAGTGCGATCTCCTTGAGCTTTGGAAGCAGGTTGACTCCAATAATTCCTGATGCCAAACTGCACCAACTGATATCTATCATTGCCAGCTGGGGCGAGGTGCCCTCCTCGAATGTCAATTCCTCACTTGCCCCGGACTACAAATATCAAGTTTCTTGATTTTTGGGAATGCTCCCGTTTTGAACGCTAACTTCTCCCCATTATAAGAGTTGTATCCAAGACGAAGCTGCATGAGGTTGGGAAGTGGGCCTAGTATTTCCATGATATTACCTTCTTCCTTTATTACGCTGCCTAATAAGTAAAGCTTTACCAAATGCATCAGATTGCCAATCCAACCAGGAATCTCTCCAAGGGTTCCTCCCACTTCAGACTCCTCAAAAGGGGGGGAGGAGAGGAAACAATATGCAGCCACTCGAGTGAACCATCCACTTCAAGTTGGAGAGAGCGGAGGCAAGTGAGCTTCTGAATGGCATCACAAAGCACCTTGCATTTTTGCTTGGTGGCCCCTTCTGTAATCACCCTCAGTTTTCTCAGCTGCGCAAGCTCACCTAGCTCTTTAATTGCCGTGCCACTAGTTCGGCTGATGTCCACAACCTGTAGTATCTGCAGCTCTTTTAGGTTGCCGATTCCTTTTGGCACCCTCACACCATTTGACTTTGACCAACGGCTTGACCAGGCCATGTGTAGCTCCGCAACTAGCTCGGTATGGCCACTAGGATCTGCCGAAGGTATGAACAGCATGGGCCAACAAAATGTGCTAAACAAACATTCCTTGGGGTCATTCAGGTCAAAGTATTCATAGGACATATTTCTGGAACAACGAAGACTGTGTAGACTCTTGAGTTTACAAATCTCAATTGGCAGTTTTGTAATATAACTGTCTCTAATGTCCAAAGTGCGCAAGCCTTGTAATCTCCCTATGGATCCAGGAAGTTTATAAATATGTGAATATCCTGGAGGATTAGAAAAATTCAGATACTTCAAGTGGCGCAACAGTCCTATGTTGCTGATATCCTTTTGTGTGACTTGAAATTGTGCATTCTCTAGATCCAAGGCTCGGAGCATTCTCATGTCAGATGAACAAACTGAAGGTGATGGCCCAAATGATCTCTCGCCAAACACAGTTACTGACCGAATGTGGCTCCAATCCATGTCTATCTTTTTTCCCATGATACCGTGGTATGCTACATGCCGAAAGGTCTCATCTGCAACACTAGTTACATTATCTCCCACCACATATATGAAGTTTTCATCTCTAGAAATTGAGATCATGACATCCCGCACAATATCATGGACTCGGCAGCTCTTAACAACTCCTTCTATGTTCACCCTTCATGGTTGAAGCAGGCTTCGGTTGATTAACTCATTAAAGTAACCTTTTGCCACATCCTCAATGTTCACCCCAGTCCTAGCTCTAATAAACCCCTCAGCAATCCATCTTTCTACTAGACGCCTCATTTGGATTTCTAAATCCTCGGGAAATATGCTTAGGTATAAGAAACATGATTTAAGATGAGATGGCAAGTGGTTGTAACTCAAAGTAACCATCCTCTTCATTGCTTCAAGGCTTGGGTTAGTCTCGAGCTCAAAAGGAGTTGGTTATAGATGTGTTCCCACTCTACTATGTTTTTGGTGGCAAGGATCCCTCCAATTGTTAGTATAGACAGTGGTAAACAACCACACTTTTTAACTAATTTATCAACTATGTTCTTCAAGTCCTCATCAATGTCCAACTCTTCAACTATTTTCCTACTCTAATTTAGAAGTAAAATTTTGGCATCAACCGACTCTAAGGGTTTAAGGTAGTAGATAAGGGATTCAAAAGTACATTCCTTTGCTAAACCAACATCACGTGTTGTTACTATTATCCGACTACCTTTCTTGTTACTATTAGGAAAAACAATATCTTTAATCCACCTCCATGCATCTATGGTCCACAAGTCATCAAGAATAATAAGGTACCTCTTATCCTTAATCTCTTGATTGACGTACTCGGCAAGGTCCTTTACTTGCACGACCTTCCCTTCAAGTTCTTTCAACAAGTTCTTCAGTGAATCTCCACCCAGAAGTTGCCTGATCATATCCTTGAGCATTTCCATCTTGAAAAATGACTGTGAAACTGTGATCCAAGCACAACAAGAAAATTTCTTCACGATATCTTCCTCACTTTCATAGGTTTTTCTTGCAAGAGTAGTCTTGCCTAAACCACCCATGCCAACGACACATATAACTTTGGCACCACCATCTCTAGTGTTGACATCCATCAGTTTAATCAACTCCTCCCTAGGCTTGGTAAAACCCACAAGTTCTGCTTCATCAGTGTTGCTTGCAGAATGATTACGTACATCTTCTATGTAAGAAACCTCCTTGTCACTGGTCGTTGAGGCCTCTATCTTGATCAAGTTGTAGCGCGCATTCCTGCTGCTCACTTCTTCAACTCTTGATTTCAGGTTGCGAATTTGAATAGCAATCCTACGATTTATCTTTGAGCTTCATCAGCCGTTTCATCAGGCTTTGGCTCCTCACATGAACCATAAATTCCTCAAGGCAATCTTCTATATTGTACGACAGGTCCCTTACTTGCTCTGCCCACACCTTAAGCAGCATGTCTCTGTTCTTCGTTACTTCAGCAGCTGCCAAGAATGCCTGCATAGTCTTTAGCTCGTCTTTGATGAACCTGTCAAGCAAATTAAATTGAGATTCAGAACAACCACTAGTGTCATTCTGTAGCTGGTGGTATGTGTGCGACAATGCATGAGAAAATTTGCCACATCATTGAAAAACGGAAAATTCAAACAATGGGAATGAGATCTGAAATAGATTTAGTATTAGTAAGTTGATCTATGTAACAATTTGAAAGAGTTAGCATGTAAATGGATGCATGCGTACATACATACCAGATATCCTTCTGCACACCCATCACCAAGCTCAGCTCGGCGGCCGCGGCAGAGGCGGCCTTGCTGATGGCACCCCCCAGCATGGACCTCGCCATGCTTACCACCGTCTCCGCCATCTCCGGCTCTGGCTGGTTCCTCACAGAAGACTTCTTCCTTATCTTTGTGGAAGACGCTCACAAATTTGAGCTCACAGTAGGTGGATGTTGAGGACAATTGACTAGGTGCCGCTGGAAATGCAAGGTTGCAGTGCTGTTTTCTTGCTACCACAGGATCGCTTAGTTTGGTCTTAGCTAGCGCCTCAGGACTAGGCAACTAAAGCGGATCTGATCACATGCTTTAGGCCGCTTCCCCACTAATAATCAATACTTGAATAAACTTTTGACAGGTAAGCCTCTTGTGATATGAAACAATATAAACTATAGAAACTCGGACCAGTGGTGGTTGCAGTCTCCCCTCTCCTCGGTCTATGCTGGCGGCATGGCGGTGACCGGGGGGTCGTGCTCGGGTGGATCTGTTTGGGGCCTGAGGTGAGTTGGAGTCGTGGCTCCAGGTTGGTGAGATTTCGCTCGATCCGAGTGTGGCGGTCGTCGGTTGTGGTCAGGACGTCGCTTCACTGTCGGGCAGCGCGGCATCGAGGGCCACGGACATGATGGTGGTCGGGATGTTGCTTCATTGTCGGTATATATATGTCTGTTTTTATGTCCGGACGTGGTCCGCGGACATGATACGGGAGGGAGCCATCCAACACTAACTAAAAAGTATCCGGCTGGGAGAAGAAAAAATAGGTGGGGACCATGCATGTGGTGGGATATTTGTGGTTTAATGTCCGGTTGGAGGAGAGAGAGAAGTGGGGTACCATGCGTGTGCTGTTGGGAAAAAAGAGAGAAGAGAGAGACATGCATGTGATTGGTCAAGTGCATGTCCGGCCTCCGGCAAAAGTCTCCCATGTTTGTCGCCAAAATATCGGAATTTGAATGTTCGGACAGCTTCGTGGACCGATACAGGTCCCCATTGAATTGTAAAAGTGAACAGATGTGTCCGGCCGAACATATACTGGTGTTTTGCGGGTTTCCTTGGAGATGCCCTTTTAGCAAAACCCGTGAGGTTTTTCCTTTCTTTCGTCACGATTATTCAAACAAACACCCATGTTTTTCTTTGTTATAATCCAGGCCTGTTGTTGCAATACAACCATCTTAGCTAAGAGCATTGGACAAGTTACAGCAGTTTAGTGCTACTATATACGTCTATTTTGCCGGCGACAAAGTTGGCCGGCCAAATTTGGACTGACCAGAGCACTACCTCCCATGGCCAGAGTTCTTAAATCTTACTCGGTTGATGATTAGTGCCTTGAGCCTAGCTGTCTTTTTGTATTAGGATTGTTGAAATGCAACTATCCAAATATAACCACACGTCAATTTCCTATTAGCTACTAGTGTACACTAGTAGAAAAAGGGGCTTTCGTCCAGGGCAGTTTAGCCCATTAGTCCCGGTTCAATCCAGAACCGGGACCAATGGAGCTATTTGCCCGGTTCAGGAGCCCAGGGGCCGGCCGGGCCACGTGGGCCATTGGTCCCGGTTCGTCGGACCTTTTGGTCCCGGTTGGTGGGACGAACCCACCAATGGTCCTGCTCTGGCCCACCACTATTGGTCCCGGTTCGTGGCATGAACCGGGACCAAAGGTTAACTTTAGTCCCGGCTCATGCCACGAACCGGGACCAATAGTGCTGCCTATATATACCCCTCGCTCATGAAAGCGAGCACTCCATTGCTCTGTTTTTCTCTTGCCGGCGAGGGGGGTCATTGTGGCGCTCTAGCTCACCTCCTATGCACATGAGGTGTTCGATGAAATGCCCGAGCCACACTACTTAAGCTTTCTCCTCTCCAAGCTCGACCTTCAACCTCCATTTTCCTCAATATTTGTCTAGGTTTAGCGGTCCTTCACGCCCCGTCCCCGTCTTCACCGCCGTCGATCACCCGCGCCGATCTCATCACCAGCACCACCGTGGTGAGCCTCTTGTTCTTATCTTCTTTCTGAAAGGAAAAATATTCTTACTTGTATTATTTTCTTACTTTTATTATTGCATCTTATATAGTGCGATGGTTTTGGTATCCGCCCGTCGGCCCCTCGTCCTGTCTATGATTCGGATGTGGTATATATTATCTTTTCATAACTATTGGTTCATTTATTGTTTATGAAAATTATGCCTGCCAACGTGACATAGATTTTATTTATCTAGGAGGTTGTTGAACCGGAAATTCCAACCGACCCTATTGTCGAGAGGTTAAATTTAGTTGAAAAGAAAACAATTTCTTGAAGGAAAAAATAAAAAAACTTGAGGAGGGGAAGATGATATTGGAGTTGCATGTTGCGGATGTCGTCGATGATCACAAGATCAAGATGGATGCAATGCGCTTGAAGATGAGAAAGATTAGAAAATATGCCATTCATACCGAGGCTTGGTATCATTATGCCGTTGGATCAGTTGTTACCTTGGTTGCGATTATGATCGTATTTGTTTTCACATTGAAATGTTTTACATAGTTTCAATGTATGGTTTAATTAATTTAGATGCTCTGCAGAGCTTTATGTTGTTAGATGAGAACTATGTATGTACTTTGGTTTTTATGTGATGATGAACTTCTATTAATTTGGTCACTTAATTATCTATTCATGATGTTCTGTAATGATTTTTGACACACTTAATTATATATAATGCACGCAGATGAACCGGCAATGGATGTACGGTGACAGACACACCCCTGAGTACATTCAGGGCGTGCATGATTATCTCGAAGTGGCTGAGGCAAACAAGCAGAATAGTTTTATGTGTTGTCCATGCCCTATATGTGGGAATACGAAGTCTTACTCTGACCGGAAAATCCTTCACACCCACCTGCTTTACAAGGGTTTCATGCCACACTATAATGTTTGGACGAGGCACGGAGAAATAGGGGTTATGATGGAAGACGGCGAGGAAGAAGAGTACGATGACAACTATGTGCCCCCTGAATACGGTGATGCTACTGAACATCAAGATGCACCAGACGATGTGCACGATGGTGCTGCAACGGGCGAAGCTGCTGAAGATCAAGAGGAACCGCACGATGTGCCCGATGATGATGATCTCCGCCGGATCATTGTCGATGAAAGGACACAATGCGAAAGTCAAAAGGAGAAGCTGAAGTTCGATCGCATGTTAGAGGATCACAAAAAGGGTTGTACCCCAATTGCGAAGATGGCAACACAAAGCTCGGTACCGTACTCGAATTGCTGCAAAGGAAGGCAGAGAATGTCGTGCACGATAAAGGATTTGAGAAGCTACTGAAAATAATGAAGAAGAAGCTTCCAAAGGATAACGAATTGCCCGACAAGACATACGCAGCAAAGAAGGTCGTATGCCCTCTAGGATTGGAGGTGGAGAAGATACATGCATGCCCTAATGATCGCATCCTCTACCGTGGTGCCTACAAGGATCTGAACGCATGCCCGATATGCGGTGCATTACGGTATAAGATCGCACGAGATGACCACAGTGATGTTGATTTGGCGAGCCTCCCAGAAGAGGGTTCTCGCGAAGGTGATGTGGTATGCTCCTATAATACCACGGTTGAAACGTCTGCTCGTAAACGGAGAGCATGCGAGTTGATGCGATGGCACAGTGAGGACCGTAAGAAAGACGGGAAGTTGAGAGCACCCACGACGGGTCGCAGCGGAGAAAAATCGAGAGAAAGTAATCGGGATGAGTTTGCAAAGGACCCAAGGAACGTATGGTTTGCTTTAAGCGCGGATGGCATTAATCCTTTCGGGAGCAGAGCAGCAATCACAGCACCTGGCCCGTGACTCTATGTATGTATAACCTTCCTCCTTGGATGTGCATGAAGCGGAAGTTCATTATGATGCCGCTTCTCATCCAAGGCCCTAAGCAAACCGGCAACGACATTGATGTGTATCTAAGGCCATTAGTTGAAGAACTTTTACAGCTGTGGAATGGAAACGGTGTACGTACGTGGGATGAGCACAAAAAGGAGGAATTTGACCTAAAGGCGTTGCTGTTCGTGACCATCAACGATTGGCCCGCTCTCAGTAACCTTTCAGGACAGACAAACAAGGGATACCACGCATGCATGCACTATTTACTTGACACCGATAGTATATACCTGGGAAGCTGCAGGAAGAATGTGTACCTGGGCCATCGTCGATTTCTTCCGACCAACCATCAATGTCGAAAGAAAGGCAAGCATTTCAAAGGCGAGGCAGATCACCGAAGAAGCCCGCCATGCGTACCGGTGATCACGTACTTGCTATGGTCAATGATTTACACGTAATCTTTGGAAAGGGTCCCGGCGGACTAGCTGTTCGAATGACGCTGAGAATCACGCACCCATGTGGAAGAAGAAATCTATATTTTGGGACCTACCCTCACCGAAAGACCTAGAGGTCCGCTCTTCGATCGACGTGATGCACGTGACGAAGAACCTTTGCGTGAACCTGCTAGGCTTCTTGGGCGTGTATGGGAAGACAAAAGATACACACGAGGCACGAGAGGACCTGCAACGCTTGCGAAAAAAAGAGGGCATGCCTCCGGCAATATGAAGGTCCTGCCAGCTACGCTCTTACGAAAGAAGAGAAAGAAATATTCTTTCAATGCCTGCTCAAGATGAAGGTCCCGACTGGCTTCTCGTCGAATATAAAGGGAATAATAAATATGCCGAGAAAAAGTTCCGTAACCTAAAGTCTCATGACTGCCACGTGATTATGACGCAATCGCTTCCGGTTGCATTGAGGGGCTTCTCTTGAAAAACGTCCGATTAGCCATTGTGAAGCTATGTGCATTCCTCAATGCAATATCTCGGAAGGTGATCGATCTAGAAATCGTACCAACGCTTAAGGAGTGATGTGGCGCAATGTCTTGTCGGTTTCGAGCTGGTGTTCCCACCATCCTTCTTCAATATTATGACGCACGCCCTAGTTCATCTAGTCGACGAGATTGTTATTCGGGGCCCGTATTTCTACACAATATGTACCCCTTTGAGAGGTTCATGGGAGTCCTAAAGAAATATGTTCAGAATCGTGCTAGGCCGAAGGAAGCATCTCCATGGGCCATCAAATGAGGATGTCATCGGGTTTTGTGTTAACTTCATTCCTGGCCTTAATAAGATAGGTCTCCCTAAATCGCGGTATGAGGGGAGACTGACCGAAAAAGGCACGCTTGGAAGAGACTCAATAATATGCAGGGACGGATATTCTTGGTCTCAAGCACACTACAGTTCTACGTAACTCTACCTTGGTGACCCGTATGTCGATGAACACAAGAACGATCTCAAGGCTCCAAACACCCGGAGCAGTGCGACGACTGGATTACATGTGAACACATCAGGACTTTCATAAGTTGGTTGGAAACACGTCTCAGAGGTGACAACACTGTTTGTGATGAGTTGTACTTGTTGTCCAGGGGACCATCTTCGACTGTAATGATTTGGAAAGGATACGAGATAAATGGGAATATATTTTACACGATTGACCAAGATGAAAAGAGCACCAACCAAACAGCGGTGTCCGCTTTGATGCAACAACCGGCAAGGGAAATGACACATATTATGGTTACATAGTAGACATATGGGAACTTGACTACGGACTAGATTTTAAGGTCCCTTTGTTTAAGTGCAAGTGGGTCAATCTGTCGAGGAGGCGGTGCAGGTAGACCCACAAGATGCGGAATGACAACAGTGGATCTGAAAATCTTGGGTACACCGATTTAACCTTTCGTCCTAGCCAATGATGTGGCACAGGTTATCTATGTGAAGGACATGTCTACCGGACCGAGGAAAAGAAAAGATAAGGAAGCGAATACATCATACAATGAGCCAAAGCGCCACATAGTTCTTTCAGGAAAAAGGGACATCCTGGGAGTGGAGGGCAAGACAGACATGTCTGAAGAGTATGAAAAGTTTCATGAAATTCTTCAAAGTCAAGGCTGACCCAAGCATCCTGATAAACGATGAAGATTATCCATGGTTACGGCGCAATAAGCAAGCGGCACAAGCGAAGAAAAAGTGAAGACTTTCTCCCGCAACTATTATGATGATACCATGCCAACTTTGTAACACACGAGTATGATACCATTGTCCGTTTTGTTCATGAACATGCTATGCCAACTTTTTGAGAGTTCATTTGAAAACTATGAATTTGAAAACCTCGCCAACCGAATGGCGCTCACACCGGTTTATAAGCCCGTCCCTCTACGCCTTGTTGAGCTCACAAACTTGTGATTCACACAAATTTCAAAGAATTCAAATTTTATAAAACTAATGGCACAAACAGAAAGTTTATAATTGTTCTAAAACAAATCGCACTAACAGAAAGTTTATAATTTTGCTGACCTAAAAGCAAAAAGAATTAAAAAATAAAGCAAAAAACCAAAAAAAAATAAATAATGCAGAAAACAAAACAAAAAACCTGAAAAAAAAATAGCAACAATAAGTATTTTGTTGTAAGTAGAAACAAAATAAAATAAATAAAGCAACAAAGAAAACAAAAAAAGTGTGTTCGAATTTTAAAACTAATGGCACAAACAGAAAGTTTATATTTTTTTCTAAAACTAAAAGCACTTACAGAAAGTTTATAATTTTGCTGACCTAAAAGCAAAAAGAATTAAAAAATAAAGCAAAAACCAAAAGAAAATAAATAATGCAGAAAACAAAACAAAAAACTTGAAAAATAAATAATAATACCAACAATAAGCATTTTGTTGTAAGTAGAAACAAAATAAAATAAATAAAGCAACAAAGAAAACAAAAAAAAGTGTTTTTGAATTTTAAAACTAATGGCACAAACAGAAAGTTTATATTTTTTCTAAAACTAAAAGCACTAACAGAAAGTTTATAATTTTGCTGACCTAAAAGCAAAAAGAATTAAAAAATAAAGCAAAAACCAAAAGAAAATAAATAATGCAGAAAACAAAACAAAAAACTTGAAAAAATAAAAATAGCAACAATAAGTATTTTGTTGTAAGTAGAAACAAAATAAAATAAATAAAGCAACAAAGAAAACAAAAAAGTGTTTTTAAATTTTAAAACTAATGGCACTAATAGAAAGTTTATATTTTTCTAAAACTAAAAGCAAAAAGAAATAAAATATAAAGCAAAAAAAGTGCCACCTACTAGGCCCCCACGGCTGAATACGACTAGAAACCCTATGGGCCAGGATTCAGCCCGCTGAAGGCCCAAAGAGGCCCACAGCAGAGATGGCAGAGTTAGGCCCGAAGCCTGCTTTAGAGAGGAGCTCGAGAGGGAGCCGCACCGCACCTTATAAATCGGTGCGGCTCCTCTCAACTAGCGAGGTGGGACTAAACATTTGGCGCTGGGCAAGACATGGCCTTTGGTCCCGGTTGGTGGCACCAACCGACTAAAGGGGTTTAGTCCTGTTGGTGCCACGACCAGACTAATGCCCCCCTTTAGTCCCGGTTGGTGCCACCAACCGGGCCCGAAGGCCGCCGCTTCCCGCCCGTTGGGCGGCGGGAAATTGGCCTTTGATCCCGGTTGGTGGTTCCAACCGGGACGAAAGGGGCCTTAGTCCCGGTTGGAGCCACGAACCGACTAATGCTCTTCCTATATAAGAAAACACTTGGGAAATTTCAGATTCATCGCGCATTTGCCCCGACCGCTAACCTCCCCGACGCCGCCAGTCGCCCGACGCCGCCGCCACGCCGCCCACTGCCGTCACCATCGCCGTCGCCCGCGCCCGTTATCGCCGCCGTCGTCATCGCCATCGCCGCGCCCATCTTCGCTTCGCTGCCGTCGTCGTCAGACCGCGATTCGCCTAACGCTGCGTCGCCATGCCTCGTCGTCGCCGTCCCGCCCCGTCGGGCGCCCTGCCGTCGCCGCCTGCCTCCAGCGACCTCGCCGTCTAACGCCTCCCGACCTCGCCGTCGCCTCCGCCTCCCGACCTCGCATTCGCCTCCTCGCGTCATTACCTGCCTCACCCACCTCTGCATCGATCGTTCTTGGCGCCGCCACAGTGAGCCCCGCACCTGCCCTGCCCCTGCCGCCCGCCATGATATTTTTTTGTTCATAGATGTGATGCTTTTTTTCATAAATGTTCATGCATATATATTGATGTATGGATATATGTATGATGCTTTTTTGCATATGTGTTGATCTAATGTTTTTTTTTCTGCATATATATATGATGTTTTTTTGTTCATAGATGATCATATGATTTTTTTTTTGTTCATAGATATTTTAGATACATTATAACCGAGCACTATTCCAGCCCTCTCACGCATCCTCACTTGTGAGCCGTTAGATTTCATGTTAGGAGCATCCAGGGTCGTTCGATTTTAGTTCAGGTTGCGAACTGGGCCAACTGCCCTAATGGGCTGCTATTCCGGTAGCTTTTTTGAAGGCCTGTGGTTAGTTTGGGTCCGTGGATATATCGACAACCCGTTAACCATTTCCCTCCCTGGGCGAGACGCTCTCACCCCTGCTTGCGCCGCCGCCGACAGCCCGACACCCCCGCTCACATCCTCGTCGGCTTCTCCCTCCCTCAAGCCACCTAGGCACGCCACCGCCGCCGCCGCCGCCGTCACCACCTCTTCTGTCCCCGACCAACTCAGCCTCGGTCCAATTCCTCGTGTGCAAGTGCCTCACTGATCGATGCGGGGCGAGCCGGTGTAGGCAGCTGATGCGGGGCGACGAGAGAGGGGTGGAAGCCGCTGTTGTGGCACGCCGGTTGTACTTCGCAAGCCTACTAGGTGATGCCGGCGGGCACCTCTCGGAGAAAACCTAGCAAGGTGCCGATTTCACTGATCTGGTTCTCCGGCCCCGATATCAATCTGTTCATCCTCGTCAAGCAGATCGTCGTCCACATGTGCGATGCCATCCAAGATGGCCGCTGCCCTGCTGCACTCCAGCTGCCGTTGAGACAAGGTATACACCATTTTATTTGGATGATAGGCAACCAGAACAAGGATAAGAGATATCAACACCGTATGCGCAGAGTTGACACAAAATTCAGTTCAGTCGTTCAAGGACCAGTCGTAGTCTTGGTAGGCTATGCTGATTGGTCCGCCATTGTTGAGGAGATACGTCAGGAGCCTGACTTTGGTTGTGTCCAGGTAGTTGAGGATCCACCTCAGGATGTCCTTGTCTTAATCAGCGCTATACCTGCACAGCAATAAAGCAATCGCCGGTCACCAACTTTCCATGAACTTGAAACATCAGTCACGAGGAAACAATCTAGCTGCAAGGTTTAGAAAGAATGACAGCCGCTCCCCGGTGGACAGGGCGAACACGTCCACTCTCTCGAGGTCCCGTGCTAGGTTGGTGTATCCCCGGAACTCCTCGCTAGCGGCAACGCGACTGTAGTCAAGATGTCGGCGGCAAGCTTGAGCTCGCCGTCCACTAGTAGAAAAAGAAGCTTCCATACGCCTCCATTAGTCCTCAAAATAATCGAACCGCGACCAAAGGGGTCTTTAGTCGCGGTTCGGGAGGAGACCCGCGACCAACTATCTGGGCCCAGCGCTGGCGGACGGGTGGGGCTTTAGTCCCGGTTGGCCTGGCCAACCGACTAAAGGTCCTCGAGGCCGAAGGTTTTAGTCGCGGTTGGCCAGACCAACCGGGACTAAAGCTTAGACCTTTAGTCGGTTGGTCTGGCCAACATGATTATCGGTTCGAACCTTTAGTCGCGGTTGGCCAGACTAACCGGGACTAAAGTTAGATTTTAGTCCCGGTTGGTCCGGCCAACCGCGACTAAAGGGATTTGAGGCCTCATTTTCAAAATGGGCATAACTTTTATGCATTTAACTCGGATGAAAAAGTTTTTTATATGAGAAATCATCTACTCGAAAAGTTACATCCGAATTTAACATTTTCAAAATCCTCAAAAACCTAACAGAAAAAAAGATACGGGGCTTTTAAGATTTGGAGAGGCAAAAAATTCAAAAATTTCAAATTGTGGTCAAACTGTGGTGAAACAATTGTCAAACTAATTATTCTAGAATATTAGTGTTACTAAATAATTATTTCAGTTTTTTTAAATTTTGGTCAAATCTGGTCAAACAGTGGTCAAACAATGGTCAAACTAATTATTCCAGAAATATTAGTGTTACTAAATAATTATTGTTTTTTAAAACAATAGTTTCAAACTCAAACAGTGAAATGTGTCACTTCATGCTCAAGCTAAATTCCTGAGGGTTAATAGAATTGACATCCTACTATTGTCAGGAAAACAACAAGTGCAGACTTGGAAACGAGGGAGAATAGAATCCGGAAGTGAAGCGTGCTCAGGCTGGAGTAGTGAGAGGATGGGTGACCGTCCGGGAAGTTAGATGATTTGGAATGATGAGGGGTGATTAGAGATTAGAGGTTAAATTGAGCAGTGATGAGGGGTGGTGATTAGAGATTAGAGGTTAAAATAATTCAGAAATTTGAAAATAAAAAAATTTAAAAAATTCGCAAAAAAACTGCGGAGGAGGCCTTTAGTCCCGGTTAGCCACAAGAACCGGGACTAAAGGACGGGCCTTTAGTCCCCTTAGCCACGAGAACCGGGACTAAAGGACGGCCTTTAGTCCCGGTTATTACGAGAACCGGGACTAAAGCCTTTAGTCATGATTCAGAAGAGGCGCGACTAAAGGGGGTCTTTAGTCGCGCATATTTAGTCCCGGTTGCACAGCCGGGACTAAAGGCCTTTGCGAACCGGGACTAAAGGCCTTTTTTCTACCAGTGGTCGTTGGTGGAGCCCCTGAAATTGTAGGAATTGGGGATGGCGGGGTCATGCTCCAGGAAGCGGTACAGGTTTTGGCTGTCGTTCTCTCTGCAGTCTGCACACAACATATGCAGGTATATCTATTTCATTCATTGATGAACAAAACATCACTGGAAATTCAGAAGGTTATTGTCCTAAATGTGTATGGCCGTGAGCTTCTTTAAATTAAGTGTCGCATGCCAATAGAAATGTACGTCAATGCTCATGTCTCCACATTACGATTTACACACACCCATGCTGATGCAGGCTCAACGGCAGATACGATTGCTCAACTTCCCGGCCGATGGTGGAGGTCCTTTTACTTGCCAGCTTATTAGCCAAATAGTCCTCCTGGTTGTCTGCGGCATGCTACCCGTCCACGTCGATGGAGACGAGGTGGGGTGCCTTGCTGGGAGCCTCATGGTGCACGCGTACTTTGTATGCATGCTCCTCACTGAGGGCGTCCAACACGTGGATGACGAGCCAATAGTGATACCCGAGTGATTGGCAGCGACAACACTTAGTGGAAGAATAGAGGGAGCGGCCTTTAGGTTGGAATACTCAGATAGAGCTCACAAGCCGACTGCGGTTTAGACATGGTACAAACGAATTCTATTCCTTGTTCTGGACAACCAAACAAGAAGAGAAAATAATCATAAATAGACATCTTGAGTGTGATCTCTTGTTTTCCCTTTACTATATTTGCTCCCAGTGACCCGGGTCATTATTTTTTGGCATGTTTCTCAGTCCAATCTGAATGTATTTGATCTCCTTTTATTTCAGCTCATTGATTTATTTTATTTCAATTGATAATTCACTCGACATCTGCAAGCTCATTGCTATGTTTTAATGCTTAGTAGTGTGCACGGCTGTGAGCTGCTTCAAAGAAGCGTTTCGTGCACATAAAATATGTACGTCAATGCTCATATCTCAGCATTAGTTTAGATGGCAGCTTATCTAGCATATTTTTGGCATTGATTAACTATATTTTTACACCAACACAAAAGGGACGTGGTTTGCTTGAACTCTGAAGGAAACAACCAGACCGTTATACTTTTAGGTTCTTGTGGGATTAATTTTGAAGGAAGCTTGGTGTTTCTTATTTTTATGCTATTGTTTGACACATGATTTTTGTTCTTAGATTGAGTTGTTTCTGACAGGAGCCTGCATTTTGGAGGACCAAGTGTTTGCCTGGTGCACCCCAAGCTCAAGGTTGATTTGTCATTGGGGTTTCATTTGTCGACGAGGCTTGTGGCAGAGGGGACAAGGAAGTCTTCTTTAAGTGAGAAAGAACGTAATGTATTTTTTTTTAAGTTTGGCATCAAGGACCTTACAGGTAGCTAAAATTTGCTACCAATTAAGTATAATATTATCATCTTCGTCTTTTCTTCTTCCACATACATTGATAATTTCGAAGTTAACATGATACTGTCCTTTTTCTCAATGCAACCTTGCCCAGACAAGATTTAGTGTCAGGTCATGCATGCTTGCTGTCGTATTATTTTACCATGTCATGTAGAGGATTTCATTGTTAATATAAGAAGTTTACAACTATAGTTATAAAATGCTAATTTGTATATCGTTCCATAGATTAGTGCTTACTGATATAACACCGAGGCTACTAGCACCGCAAATCTTCCTAATTCGTAAACTTTAGCATCTTCTGCAACAAATATGCATTGCTTTTGGTCAAATGCACCATGTGTTAATTAAAAGGACACCGTGTTTTCATCTTTGTGTACTATACCGCTGCTATATGGCATTGCGAGTTTAAAGGAGTATTTTTGTGGTCATGAGTTTTCTTATTTATTTGTAGACGAAAACGGCATTATTACCAATAGAGCTTAAACCATCTAATAAATATCTAGCTTTATGTTGGTTCTGATAACAAAGCTTTTACGAGGATGATGTTTCTATTGTCGACTGTGGTTTCATGTAAATGCATCTTACACAAGTTTGATTACTATGATGTTGTTTGGTTCATTCCTCGCCTATATTGAGGGGTTGGAATATGAATTGTTAATTTTCTTTCTATCTTAGAGATTTTCAACGTCAATTATATTTTGAAATTGCTATCAACCTTTTTGCAAAATAAACGGGCACGGCAACGCGCGCCATCAGTGATCTAGTGATCATATATATGATGTATGCATGGATCGATGTGGATGGAATATGATGTTTTTTTGTTCATAGAATATGATGTTTTTTTTTATTCATAGATTTTATTTTGTTCATGAGAGAGGCGGGGACGTCGAGGAAGTTGTACTGTTTAGAGTTAGGGTCGTCGAGGAAGAAGGAAAATAAGGAAAAAGAATAAAAGAGGAAGAAGGAAGAAGGAGAAGAAGAAGGAGAAGAAGAGGAGAAAAAAATAGAAGAGGAAGAAGGAAGAAGGAGAAGAAGAGAAGAAGGGTTCGAGGGTTCTAGTGTTCGAGGGTCGAGGGTCATCGAGGGGCCGAGGGTTCGAGGGTCGAGGGGTCGAGGGTTCGAGGGTCGAAGATTCGAGGGTTCTAGGGTCGAGGGTCGAGGGTCGAGGATTCGAGGGTTCTAGGGTCGATGGTTCGAGTGTTCAAGGGTCGTCGAGGGGCCGAGGATTCGAGGGTCGAGGGTCGTCGGGGGGTCGAGGATCACTGAAGGGTCAAGAGGTTGCCTATTGTCAAAGTATTGAAGAAACCCATGGCTTCATCATTAGCCGGAAGTGGTTTTTTTGAATCCTTTGACACTAGGCAACCTCCCGACCCCTCAAAGCGAAGCGCACTCTGGCTGACCTGACAAAACCACCCAAGTCTCCGCCGAAAGGCAACTATGAGCGCATTATTGGAAAGGCATTTGCCGAAGCGGAGAGATCGGGAAGTACTGTTAGTGATCAAAGGATGAAAGAACGACGAGCTGGGAAACAAATTGCCCAGATCGGCGAACAAGCGAAGCAATCGTGCCCCCCGCTCAAGGTGCCTGCTAGCGACATCGTCGATCCGAGGATGGTGCCCGGTTATGGCAATCCTGAAGATTACCTGCCCGACGATGTACATTTTGATTTCTTGGAGGTGCAGATACAAAGATACGAGTACGGGAAGCCTCTCGTCAAAGATGAAAGCTCTCTAACAACGATGATGCGAAGATTGCATGATTGGTACATGAAAACCTGCAAAGAGTCCGAGGGGAGGAATACTTTGTATGTGAGAGTTAAAAAGGAGCATGACCTCCTTGGAATTGAACTGTTGCCTATTCCATTTGAGGAGTTCTATCAGTTTTTCAATCAATTGGCCCTCGATAAAGCAACGGTCACCTGCTACTGTCTATAAGTACTACTACTTCTGTCATTAAGTATCTCTATATAACTCAGCTCTTTCGTTGCATGTATTTATAAATATCCTCACTATATTATGCAGATTGAAGATCGCAGAAATGAAGAAAAAACAAGTGGGTGATATTGGGTTCATTAACACATATCTCATACATGCAAATGAGGTTAAATATCGTGTCATTGAAACCGAGGCCAACTTGCTACGATCGTTGGAAATAAATGAACACAAAAATATAATACTCTTTCCTTACAACTACACGTGAGTGTTAGTGTCTTGTGGCATATTCGGTTTCCCTTATTTAGTCCAGGTTATAGTAATGTAATATTGATGAGTTATGCATGCGTGCGCAGGTTCCACTATATTCTCCTAGAGATTAAGCTTGAGCAGGTAGTAGTAACTGTCTTAGACTCGAGACGAAAAGATCCCAAGGAGTATGCGGACATGACTGAAATGCTCGAGAAGTAAGTTAAATCGATCATTATCCACCATATCAGCAACTTTGTTCATTTCTGATATCAAGTAATTGTTTTCTTTGTATGGCAGGGCTTGGGGAAATTTCACCAAATAAAGCTCCGGGACTACCGAAGAAGCTGCAATTTAGACACCCGAAAGTAAGTACTATATAGTAGCATATTCCACGCGCATCTCCTAGTGATTCAAGCGCTAGTTTCATCAATACCATTTAGCATGCTTGCTAATTATCAGTTTGATTGACCTCTGTTTCTTGTAAAGTGGTTGTGGCGGGAACAAGGGAATGATTTCTGTGGATACTACGCTTATGCAGTCCATCCGCCACACGACCTGTGAGAGGGGCTACTCCGACAAACAATATGAAGTGCGTAAATAAAATATTCATAATTTTATTTTATTACCATCATTTGTGTTGAGTTTCATTCATTCATATATATATATATATATATATATATATATATATATATATATATGTGTGTGTGTGTGTATTGACCCTTTCTTAAAATTAGATGTTTCGGAAGCGGGATGAACTCCTAGCACCAGATCGCATGCGAGCAATTCAAGAGGAATTGGCGGCATTCTTTCTTGACCATGTGATCGCTGAAGACGGAGAATACTATGTGGACCACGCTATCGTCCGTATTGTAAAAGATAATTACTGTATATATGTAGCCGGTAGTGTCGGATAGATATATGAGAACTTGTTGTTCGACCAATCTCTCGGAGAAGGAGAGGCCGTCGATATCACTTCCTTCTGTATGCATATATGTTCATGACGATCTTCTGTTTGCTTAATTACTAGCTAGCTAGCATGTCTAGTTAGTCCTCTCTATAATGTATGTATAGTAATTATCGTCGACCAAGCACGGAAAAAAGAAAGGACACTTTTATATATTAATTAGCTAGCTATAGCAAAATATATGAAACACCTAAATTAACCCCCCAAAACCCCCCAACCCCCCCCCCCCCCTTTCAAAAAAAAACAAAAACCAGAGCCAAAAAAAAACAAAAACCACCAACCGGGACCAAAGGCCCTCCTGCCTGGGCTCAGCGGACAGGCCACGTGGAGGCCCATTAGTCCCGGTTCTGGATTGAACCGGGACTAAAGGGCCAGGGTATTAGTACCGACCCTTTAGTCCCGGTTCATGAACCGGGACTAAAGGCCCTCACCAACCGGGTCAACGGGCCCTTTTTCTACTAGTGAGTGCAGCTTGCTACTACCCTCCATTACACTGAAACCCCGAGATCAATGCATTTCTCTTCCATTCAGAGTGGAGAAATGTCGTGATCCCTCTCAGCTTCACCTTACGCCATATCAGAGGCCACAAGCCAGCAGAGAACTTGGAGAGCTGAACGTGATGGCCAATTGCAGCATAACAATAGATGTAGCTTCATTGGTAGCAGCTTCCTGTGGGGTGTAGTCTGTTGCATTTTCCACGAGTCCTCCCCAGCTGACATGCAATTACAGAGCATGCATTAGTTTTATTTCATCAAGAATTTTATTATGTGTTCACAAGTTCAAAAGTCAAAACGACAAGACAAATTCCAAGTATATATGAAAAAATGTAACATGATAACTACACAAAAAAAAATAACTGACCAGTTATCTGTATGAACACTTTACGGTTCACGTTTAAGAGGCATTTCGACTGTTGAGGCACCGCGAACTAGCTCTCTCCCGGGTCGGAAATGGAATTCAAGCTTCAAATTCACTAGAGATCATTCCTTGGAGGTACAAGATGTTAGGATGTTTGTTCACTCCAGGTTGAGGAGCTCCCTGCAACAAAGTGGATTATGAGAAGTAAATGCTTAACGGAAAACTGAAGCAGAAGACCATGACAAAGTTTACAGTATAAGATAGTCCTTACATGTACAGCAGGTAGGTGCAAACAGACGGTCTTATCATCACCAGCAACAAGTGGAAATGAGCAACATCTCCTGTTAGAGAGAGACAAACATGGTCAGAAACCCAAACTGAATCAACTAATCAAAGCATGCAACCATGGTGTTCCAGTTAAGGCACCTGGTGACCTGAGTGTATGGCAGAACAGACCAGCATGCAGCAGGGGTCAATTGAGGCGAGCGAAGAACAGAACAATGGAACGGTGAAGAGATCGATCATCAATTATAATACAACTAGACACTCGTCTTCAGCGCAGATCATCTTTGCTGTGGTGAAGTTCAAAAGGATGCCCAGCGGTTGCTGAATCTGATTGACTTGAATTTAAACAGAGACGATGCTGGCTGGCGTGGTTTAGTTTATTTAACTGGTCGATCGGTACGGTTGTATTAAAAGAAAAGAGAGAAGCGTCGGCATCTAGCAAATAGTTGTATGAAACGGCTGGCAATTGATGGTTTCAATCTTTTTTTCCCTCTAGGTTTTGAATTAGCTATTTCCTCATACTTGATGAATGAAAGGGCAAGAGTTTAGAGGATGGCCAAATACACAAGGTTCTTTCTTTATGTACATTTCAGAAGAGGTGATATGTAACTTCCTGAATTTTACCGTCTGTTTTTATTTCTTTTGGCGAAAGATGCTACTCCATCCGTTCCATAATGTTAACGTCTTACATTATAGGAGAAGGGGAATACAAAACAGTCCATGTTGCTAATTACTTTGTCCACGTAACACCGAGGTTGAGCTTCGATCACCACAATCTATGAAAGTGAAATGACCCGGCTGCAATAGCCGATCTGGTCATCGGTGAGCACACGATGAAATGGTCGCTAGCATTCCTGGTAACATTGAGATTGATGAAAGATTGGCTGCATTCGCCTAGTTAGTCAACTTGCAGCTCGTGGTTCTCCTTAATCCATGTGGTCACTCCCTTGGAGGTCGCAACAGATACTAGTATAAGTAAATTAAGATTATATTTTCCCCACTTTTTTAAAGATTATCATCCCTCAGTCCAAAAATAAGTGTTGTAACTTTAATACAACTTTATACAAAATCAAGACACTTATTTTAGGAATGAGGGAGTATTTGCAAAAGAAAAGCAAATTCATAGGTCGGTCAATCGCTAGCTGTCATCCACCTTTTTTTTTTGCGTGGTCATCCACCATGTTCTTAGTAACGATACAACACTGCCCACGAATTACAACTGCCCCATGACTTAGACGTTGGCACATCTTTGCATCCTTTCTAGCACATCTAAGCATGCTTTCATCTAAAGAAACTTATAACTATATATCGGCCCAGTTATCATCGTGGGCTCTTTGGTTAGCGAGCCCATATGAAACTTGTACAGGGCCCGGTCGACGAGCGCCGCCACTTTCGCCGATGAACAGACGCCAAGACACGGTGATTCTGGTCGGAGCCACGGGTGCCTACCGGTAGACTGGGCATGCATTGATAGCCGGAGGACGCGAGCTGTCCTCCCTGCCGGCGACGCCAGCGGGTCCTGGCATGAGGTTTGCACGGAGCACCTGCCCCTGTCTTTTTTTGCGGCTGCCCTGTGACTGATTTCTAAACAATCAAATTGCATGTTTGTTCAGAAAAATTCTAGAGCATGTTGGTAGACACAATAGTCATACTTTTTTTAGGGGAACATACGTGATGTTGAACACAGTAAATACACAGTACTCCCTCCGTAAACACATATAAGAGTGTTTAGATCACTGTTTTATACTGATCTAAACACTCTTATATTTCTTTACGGACGGAGTATAATTTTTGTATGGTAATTATATATACATACAATTGGCATATATATCGAGGAGAAATTATAGATGGAAAATACTGCTCCTCCCAAAATAAAACTAGGAAAGTTTAAGGTAGTGGCACGAGGTCTTTGGCTGACAAACTGTAATTTGCAAAGTGAAGCCGATGAAAATGGCATAGTTAATGACATATAGCTGCTGCATTATTTCTTGGACATAGATTTACACAACATGGACAACAACATATAGTGGCAGCAACAAATGGATAATAGTAAGTTATCTCTAAAAAACAGAGAGAGTACTAGTAAACCAAGTGAATATGTATTCAGAAAAATCTGCACGTCTCCAGATCAGGTTGATCCATTCTATGGCATTCCCCAAGAACCGATTTTCATCAGGGCCAGCAGTTGCCACTTTTAAACTCCTTCTGATATCTTGAAATGGTGCTGTAGCATGCTTCATCGCCTCCATTATATTGACTATTAAGCCTCCAAAAAGCAATTGACTCTGACATTAGTTCGCAGCATATGAAAATCAGGGTGTATCTCAGCTTCATTTTGTGGCATCTAGAGGCCACCACCAGCAGACTTGGAAATCCGGCGTGATTACAGCATATCAACATCTCCATCTTATTTTAGTAGCAGCATCCGGTGTGGTGTAGTCCATTGCGTCCTCCACGTCTTCTCCCCAGCTGAAATGCACATGCAGATCATGCATGAGTTTCATTCAGCAGCAAATGTATTATGTGTTTGCAAGCTGAAAAGAACATCAGATGTTCTAAGTACACACATAACATGTTTGACTCACCAAGTTATCAGGATGATCACCCATGCTTCAGAGGTGCTTGGACTGTCGAGCCATCACGAACTAGCTCTCTCCTGGATCAGAAAAGGATCCAATAAATTCCAACGTCACTCGGCATTATCTTTGTCCTTTGCGGCACAGGATGTACTTTAGGTGGATACACTCCCTGCTCAAAAACCTCATCTAGCAGAATTGTTTCATTGCCTCCTGGGTTTTAACATTTCTGAAATTTTAAAATGATTTCATACTGACACTAAACACTGAAACAGGTGCTCTTTTCTTTAACAAACTAACATTATGTTCCTTTTTCACATGATAACTACCCAAAAAAGGAGTTGATTTTTGTTGAACTGACCAGATATCAGGATGATCACTTCATGATTTACGATCCAGAGGCGGTTGGACAGTCTGAGACACCGAAAACTCTCTCATGGGTCAGAAAAAGATACGATGGCTTCCAACTTCAGTCATCTAAGAGCAAACATCCAGAAGACGGTAGCTTATCATGTGTCATGTGCTGGAATTGATCTGGGACCTCTGTTGGCTGATTTTGGCGGGAAGTTGGGAGCCTTCCCCTGCCAGTACCTTGGCCTGCCACTAGGCGTGTGAAGGCCAAGGAGGGTGGAAATGCAGCCACTGATTAATAAGATTGTGGGCAAGCTTGCCCCCAGGAGGGGTCGGCTGATGAATAGAGCCGGCAGATTGGTGTATACCAACTCTGTGGTCACGGCTACGGCCACTTTTTTCTTGACGACGTTCTCACCGGACAAATGGCTGATAAAAAAGGTGGATAAGCTGAGGAAAAACTTTCTCTGCAAGGCGGAAGACCGATCAATTGGTGGCAAGAGTCTAGTAAACTGGAAGCAAGTCTGCACGCCAAAGAAATACGGTGGTTTGGGAATCAAGAACATCGAGTGTTTCAGCCGGGCCTTGAGGCTGAGATGGGAGTGGTTCAGATGGCAAGAGGGAGACAGACCGCCTCCGGGTCCCTCTCGCGTCACCTCCCCCGTGGGCGACTCGGGAGGGCTCAATCGCCGCTGCCGCCTAGTCCCTTCAGCACCCTTCTCCCCCTCCTCCACTGCCGATGGTCGGCGCCTGGCAAAGCCCGTACGTGCGACGGCGGCGACGGAGGGTCTCTACTCGCTTTCTCGGATCCGTGGCAGCGCGGGCGTCCTGATCCGCGGGGTGCGGCCCTCCCGTCAGTGTGGCGGATCCTGGAGGCGGCGGTCTCGTGGCGGTGCATGGGTGCCCAGATCCAAGGGTGTGGGTCTCCCGGCTGCGTGCGGGCTTCCGGCGGCGGCGGGATCGGTTGATGGCGGGCGTGGGAAATGGTGTTGGCCGCGTGGTGCCGGATCTCGTAGCTCGTGGGGGATCTCACCACTCCGGCCTTCGTGGAGGAACCTGGACCAGGGAGGGGGGGGGGGGGGGTGGTTTTGTAAGTGCATCTAGTGCCCCTTAGTGATTTTGGTGTATTGAAGACTTATAGGTTAAGGGACTAATGTGTTTATGAGTGTACACAGGTCTATAAGTCTATGAGGAGTTTGATATTTACAGAGAAAGTCGACCCCTAAAAATGAAGTTCTTCGATCAAGACTTTGTTATTCTGAAGACTTTCTGAAGACTTTGAAAGTGAAGAAATTGGTGTAACCTTGAAGACTTGGTATTCATTTGAGGAACATGAAGCGTGAAGATTTTTGTTTTCGTAGTTTCGTTTTCTCTTTCTTGAGTCATAGGAAACACCGTACTGTTAAAGAGGGTCGAGGAAATACTAAGGAAAAATTTCCATGTGATGCTCAACTCAAAATCCTACACCTACCAATCCCTTCGAGTGAAGCCTTTGGAAATCTCATACAGCTCAGTCAATTTCTTCAGTGACAGAGACGAAGTTCTTCTGGTCGCTGAGGAATTTGTTCTGACTGAGGAGTTAGGAATTCACCAGTGCGGATTGCCTACACAGTGAGGAACATGATAGCCTTGAGGAATTTGAGAGTCAAATTTCCGACCGTTGCTGTGCTGCGCGCCAGCTGTCCCAAAATATCTTATCCACCTAACGGTCATATCATTGAAGGGCATTTATGTCTTATCATGTCGGGCTGCTCCCTAGGCTATAAATAGCCCCCCCCCCTCCCCTACAACCACTAGCTGGTTGGCTACTCCGAGAGAACTTGACACTTGTCATTTGAGAGCAACTCATCCTCCGAGGACTTTGAGCGAAAATCATTGAGTGAGGAAAAACCCAAAAACAAAACCCCTACAAACCCAAAGTGATTGAGCATCACTGAAGAGATTGATCCTGCGTGGATCCGACGCTTGTTACCTTTGAAGACTGTGCTTCTTCCAGACGGTTAGGCGTCATGGTCTAGAGCATCCAAGAGGAATTGTGGATCGCCGAGTGACCAAGTCTATGAAGGTTTATGAAGAAAGTGACATGCCCTATCTTTGACGGTCATGATTATCCCAAGTGGAAGGCCATGATGAGGAAGCGCCTCATGGCAATGGACAGCGAGCTGTGGACCGTCACTGAAATTGGTCTTACTGATCTATGCAAGACGGCGAACGCAGATGATATTCACAAGTACACTCGACTTGACATCATGGCGAAGGATATCATCTGTTCCTGCCTATCTAGAGATGAATTCAAGCACATTATGCATCTTTGCAATGTGAAGCTTATCTGGGACCGAATCTCCGACGTTTATGAAGGTCATCGAACCCGTCATGATCCTTGGTTTGAGGACTTCAAGGAATCTCTCAAAACGATGACTTTCGAACCAGAATCATCATCTTCTGCATCATGTCTCATGGCAAATGGTGACAAGGTAACCGTATGTTCCTCATCCGAGTTTAGTGATGATGAATCTGATGATGATGGATCTGATGATATTGAACCTAGCTATACCAAGCTTGTTTGTATTGCCACCAAACTGTTGGAAATATGCCCTAGAGGCAATAATAAATTAGTTATTATTATTATATTTCCTTGTTCATGATAATCGTTTATTATCCATGCTATAATTGTATTGATAGGAAACTCAGATACATGTGTGGATACATAGACAACACCATGTCCCTAGTAAGCCTCTAGTTGACTAGCTCGTTGATCAATAGATGGTTACGATTTCCTGACCATGGACATTGGATGTCATTGATAACGGGATCACATCATTAGGAGAATGATGTGATGGACAAGACCCAATCCTAAGCCTAGCACAAAGATCGTAGTTCGTATGCTAAAGCTTTTCTAATGTCAAGTATCTTTTCCTTATACCATGAGATTGTGCAACTCCCGGATACCGTAGGAATGCTTTGGGTGTATCAAACGTCCACAACGTAATCGGGTGACTATAAAGGTGCACTACAGGTATCTCCAAAAGTGTCTGTTGGGTTGGCACGAATCGAGACTGGATTTGTCACTCCGTGTGACGGAGAGGTATCTCTGGGCCCACTCGGTAGGACATCATCATAATGTGCACAGTGTGATTAAGGAGTTGATCACGGGATGATGTGTTACGGAACGAGTAAAGAGACTTGCCGGTAACGAGATTGAACAAGGTATCGGGATACCGATGATCGAATCTCGGGCAAGTACAATACCGCTAGACAAAGGGAATTGTATACGGGATCGATTGAGTCATTGACATCGTGGTTCATCCGATGAGATCATCGTGGAACATGTAGAGCCAACATGGGTATCCAGATCCCGCTGTTGGTTATTGACCGGAGAACGTCTCGGTCATGTTCGCTTGTCTCCGAACCCGTAGGGTCTACACTTAAGGTTCGATGGCGCTTAGGGTTATATAGGAAGCTTGTATGTGGTTACCGAATGTTGTTCGAGTCCCGGATGAGATCCTGGACGTCACGAGGAGTTCCGGAATGGTCCGGAGGTAAAGAATTATATATAGGAAGTGCTGTTTCGCCATCGGGACAAGTTTCGTGATATCGGTATTGTACCGGATCACCGAGGGGTCCTGGGGCCCACCGGTGGGGCCACCTGCCCGGGGCCACATGGGCCCCTAGGTGGTGCGCTTAGGCCTGCATGGGCCAAGGGGAACCAGCCCCAAGAGGCCCATGCGCATGAAACACTTGGAGAGGAAGAGTCCATAGAGGGAAGGCACCTCAGGGTGCCTTGGGAGGATGGACTCCTCCCCCTCTGGCCGCACCCCTCCCTTGGAGGAGGGGGCAAGGCTGCGCCTCCCCTCCTTGGCACCTATATAAAGGGGGAGGGAGGGGGCAGCAGCACCTGAGCCCTGGCGCCTCTCTCTCCCTCTCCAACACCTCCTTCTCCTCCGTAGTGCTTGGCGAAGCCTGCAGATTGCCACGCTCCTCCACCACCACCACGCCCGTTGTGCTGCTGTTGGATGGAGTCTTCCTCAACCTCTCCCTCTCTCCTTGCTGGATCAAGGCGTGGGAGACGCCACCGGCTGTACGTGTGTTGAACGCGGAGGTGCCGTCCGTTCGGCACTAGGATCATCGGTGATCTGAATCACGGCGAGTACGACTCCATCAACCCTGCTCACTTGAACGCTTCCGCTTAGCGATCTACAAGGGTATGTAGATGCACTCTCCTTCCCCTCGTTGCTAGTCTCTCCATAGATAGATCTTGGTGATACGTAGGAAAATTTTGAATTTCTGCTACGTTCCCCAGCAGTGGCATCATGAGCTAGGTCTATTGCATAGATTCTTTGCACGAGTAGAACACAAAGTAGTTGTGGGCGTTGATGATGTTCAATATGCTTGCCGTTACTAGTCTTATCTTGATTCGACGGTATTGTGGGATGAAGCGGCCCGGACCAACCTTACACGTACGCTTACGTGAGACCGGTTCCACCGACTGACATGCACTAGTTGCATAAGGTGGCTGGCGGGTGTCTGTCTCCCACTTTAGTCGGAACGGATTCGATGAAAAGGGTCCTTATGAAGGGTAAATAGCAATTGGCATATCACGTTGTGGTTTTATGTAGGTAAGAAACGTTCTTGCTAGAAACCCATAGCAGCCACGTAAAACATGCAAACAACAATTAGAGGACGTCTAACTTGTTTTTGCAGGGTATGCTTTGTGATGTGATATGGCCAAGAAGAATGTGATGAATGATATGTGATGTATGAGATTGATCATGTTCTTGTAATAGGATTCACGACTTGCATGTCGATGAGTATGACAACCGGCAGGAGCCATAGGAGTTGTCTTTATTTATTGTATGACCTGCGTGTCATTGAACAATGCCATGTAATTACTTTACTTTATTGCTAACCGTAGCCATAGTAGTAGAAGTAATAGTTGGCGAGACAACTTCATGAAGACACGATGATGGAGATCATGATGATGGAGATCATGGTGTCATGCGGTGACAATGATGATCATGGAGCCCGAAGATGGAGATCAAAAGGAGCAATATGATATTGGCCATATCATGTCACTACTATATAATTGCATGTGATGTTTATTATGTTTATGCATCTTGTTTACTTAGAACGACGGTAGTAAATAAGATGATCCCTTACACAAATTTCAAGAAGTGTTCTCCCCTAACTGTGCACCGTTGCTAAAGTTCGTCGCTTCTAAGCACCACGTGATGATCGGGTGTGATGGATTCTTACGTTCACATACAACGGGTGTAAGACAGATTTACACAGCAAAACACTTAGGGTTAACTTGACGAGCCTAGCATGTACAGACATGGCCTCGGAACACGTAGACCGAAAGGTCGAGCATGAGTCGTATAGTAGATACGATCAACATGAAGATGTTCACCGATGATGACTAGTCCGTCTCACGTGATGATCGGACACGGCCTAGTTGACTCGGATCATGTAATCACTTAGATGACCGGAGGGATGTCTATTCGAGTGGGAGTTCATGAGATGAACTTAATTATCCTGAACATAGTCAAAAGATCTTTGCAAATTATGTCGTAAGCTCGCGCTTTAGTTCCACTGTTTAGATATGTTCCTAGAGAAAATATAGTTGAAAGTTGACAAGATGCGATTATGCGGACGTAAGAAAGCTTATGTCCTTAATGCACCGCTCGGTGTGCTCAACCCCAAACGTCGCCCTGTGGATGTTGCGTAACATCGGACATACACGCTTTTGATAACTACATGATAGTTCAGTTAAATGGTTTAAGTAGAGGCACCAAAGACGTTTTTTCAAACGTCATGAACATATGAGATGTTTCGAGGGCTGAAATTGGGATTTCAGGCTCGTGCTCACGTCAAGAGGTATAAGACCTCCGACGATTTTCTTAGCCTGCAAACTAAGGGAGAAAAGCTCAATCGTTGAGCTTGTGCTCAGATTGTCTGAGTGCAACAATCACTTGAATCGAGTGGGAGTTGATCTTCTAGATGAGATAGTGATGTCTCTCCAAAGTCATTGTCACCAAGCTGCTAGAGCTTCGTGATGAACTATAACATGTCAAGGATAGATATGATGATCCTTGAGGTATTCACGATGTTTGACACCGCGAAAGTAGAAATCAAGAAGGAGCATCAATTGTTGATGGTTGGTGAAACCACTAGTTTCAAGAAGGGCAAGGGCAAGAAGGGACACTTCATGAAACGGCAAATAAGTTGCTGCTCCAGTGAAGAAACCCAAGGTCGAACCCAAACCCGAGACTAAGTGCTTCTGTAATAAGGGGAACAACCACTGGAGCAGAATTACCCTAGATACTTGGTAGATAAGAAGGCTGGCAAGGTCGATAGAAGTATATTGGATATACATTATGTTAATGTGTACTTTACTAGTACTCCTAGTAGCACCAGGGTATTAGATACCGGTTCGGTTGCTAAGTGTTAGTAACTCGAAATAAAAGCTACGGAATAAACGGAGACTAGCTAAAGGTGAGCTGACGATATGTGTTGGAAGTGTTTCCAAGGTTGATGTGATCAAGCATCGCACGCTCCCTCTACCATCGAGATTGATGTTAAACCTAAATAATTGTTATTTGGTGTTTGCGTTGAGCATAGACATGATTGGATTATGTCTATCGCAATACGGTTATTCATTTAAGGAGAATAATGGTTACTCTATTTATTTGAATAATACCTTCAATGGTCTTGCACCTAAAGGAATGGTTTATTGAATCTCGATCGTAGTGATACACATTTTCATGCCAAAAGATATAAGATAGTAATGATAGTACCACTTACTTGTGGCACTGCCATGTAAGTCATAAACGCATGAAGAAGCTCCATGTTGATGGATCTTTGGACTCACTCGCTTTTGAAAAGTTTGAGACATGCGAACCATGTCTATTGGTGTATACGCATGAAGAAGCTCCATGTTGATGGATCTTTGGACTCACTCGTTTTTGAAAAGTTTGAGACATGCGAACCATGTCTATTGGTGTATACGCATGAAGAAACTCCATGCAGATGGATCGTTTGGACTCGCATGATTTTGAATCACTTGAGATATGCAAATCATACCACATGGGCAAGATGACTGAAAAGCCTCGGTTTCAGTAAGATGGAACAAGATAGCAACTTGTTGGGAGTAACACATTTTGATGTGTGCAGTCCAATGAGTGCTGAGGCATACAGTGAATATCGTTATGTTCTGACTTCACAGATGATTCGAGTAGATGTTGAGTATATTTACTTGATGAAACACAAGTCTGAATTATTGAATGGTTCAAGTAATTTCAGAGTAATGTTTAAGATCTTCGTTACAAGAGGATAGAATGTCTATTATATGATAATATAGATGAATATCTGAGTTACGAAGTTTTGGCACACAATTAAGACATTGTGCAAATTGTTTCACAATTAATACCGCTCGAACACCATAGTGTGATGGTGTGTCCGAACATCATAATTGCACCCTATTGGATATGGTGCGTACCATGATGTCTCTTATCGAATTACCACTATCGTTCATGGGTTAGGCATTAGAGACAACCGCACTCACTTTAATAGGGTACCACGTAATTCCGTTGAGATGACACCGTATGAACTATGGTTTAAAGAAACCTAAGCTGTCATTTCTTAAAAGTTTGGGGCTGCGAGGCTTATGTGGAAAAGTTTCAGGTTGATAAGCTCGAACCCAAAGCGGACAAAATGCATCTTCATAGGACACCCAAAACAGTTGGGTATACCTCCTAATTCAGATCCGGAAGCAATAGGGATTGTTTCTTGAATCGGGTCCTTTCTCGAGGAAAAGTTTGTCTCGAAAAGTTGAGTGGGAGGATGGTGGAGACTTGATGAGGTTATTGAACCGTCACTTCAACTAGTGTGTAGTAGGGCACGAGGAAGTTGTTCCGTGGCACCTACACCAATTGAAGTCGAAGCTTATGATAGTGATCATGAAGTTTTGGATCAAGTCACTACCGTACCTCGTGAGGGTGACAAGGATGCGGACTGCTTGAGTGGTACGGTGATCCTGTCTTGAAGGTCATGTTGCTAGACAACAATGAACCTACGAGCTATGGAGAAGCGATGGTGGGCCCAAATTCCGAGAAATGGTTAGAAGCCATGAAATCCGAGATAGTATCCATATATCAGAACAAAGCATGGACTTTGGTGGACTTGCCCGATGATCGGCAAGCCGTTGAGATAAATGGATCTTTAAGAAGAAGACGGACGTGGACGGTAATATCACCGTCTATGAAGCTCGACTTGTGGCGAAGAGTTTTTTCACAAGTTCAAGGAGTTGACTACGATGAGATTTTCTCATCCGTAGCGATGCTTGAGTCCGTCGAATCATGTTAGCATAAGCTGCATTTATGAAATCTGGCAGATGGATGTCAAAATGAGTTTCCTTACCAGTTTTCGTAAGGAAAGGTTGTATGTGATACAATCAGAAAGTTTTGTCGATCCTAAGGATGCTAAAAGGTATGCTGGCTCCAGCGATCCCTTCTAAGGACTGGAGTAAGCATCTCGGAGTTGGAATGTGCGCTTTGATGAGACGATCAAAGATTTTGGGTTTATACAAAGTTTATGAGAAACTTGTATTTCCAAAGAAGTGAGTGGGAGCACTATAGAATTTCTGATGAGTATGTGTCGTTGACATATAGATGATCAGAAATGATGTAGAATTTTCTGTAAAGCATATAGGGTTATTTGAAAAAGTGTTTTTCAAATGAAAACCTGGATTAGGCTACTTGAACATTGAGCATCAAGGTCTATGAGGATAAGATCAAAACCGCTTAATGGTACTTTCAAATGAGCATGTACCTTGACATGATCTTGAAGGTGTTCAAGATGGATCAGTCAAAGAAGGAGTTCTTAGCTGAATTGTAAGGTATGAAGTTAAGACTTAGAGCTCGACCACGGCAGAAAAGAGAGAAAGGATTTAAGGTCGCCCCTATGCTTCGCATATAGGCTCTATAGTATGCTATGCTGTGTACCGCACCGAAGTGTGCCTTGCCATGAGTCAGTCAAGGGTACAAGAATGATCCAGAAATGGATCATTTGACAATGATCAAAATTGTCCTTGGAGTAAATAAGGACATGTTTCTCGATTATGGAGGTGATAAAGAGTTCGGCGTAAAGGGTTACGTCGATGCAAGCTTTAGCACCTATCCGAATGACTCTGAGTAGCAAACCGGATACGTATAGTGGAGCAACCATTTGGAATAGCTTCAAGTGGAGCGTAAAAGCAGCATTTATAATATGACCTAGAAATTTGCAAAGCACACACGGATCTGAAAGGTTCAGACCCGTTGACTAAAACCCGTTGACTAAAACCTCTCTCACAAGCAAAACATGATAAAACCTCAGAGCTCATTGAGTCTAAATCACATGGTGATGTGAACTAGTTTAAGACACTAGTAGACTCTTTGGATGTTGGTCACATGGCGATGTGACCTATCACTGTTGATCACATGGCGATGTGAACTAGATTATTGACTCTAGTGCAAGTGGGAGACTGTTGGAAATATGCCCTAGAGGCAATAATAAATTAGTTATTATTATTATATTTCCTTGTTCATGATAATCGTTTATTATCCATGCTATAATTGTATTGATAGGAAACTCAGATACATGTGTGGATACATAGACAACACCATGTCCCTAGTAAGCCTCTAGTTGACTAGCTCGTTGATCAATAGATGGTTACGATTTCCTGACCATGGACATTGGATGTCATTGATAACGGGATCACATCATTAGGAGAATGATGTGATGGACAAGACCCAATCCTAAGCCTAGCACAAAGATCGTAGTTCGTATGCTAAAGCTTTTCTAATGTCAAGTATCTTTTCCTTATACCATGAGATTGTGCAACTCCGGATACCGAGGAATGCTTTGGGTGTATCAAACGTCACAACGTAATCGGGTGACTATAAAGGTGCACTACAGGTATCTCCAAAAGTGTCTGTTGGGTTGGCACGAATCGAGATCGATTTGTCACTCCGTGTGACGGAGAGGTATCTCTGGGCCCACTCGGTAGGACATCATCATAATGTGCACAGTGTGATTAAGGAGTTGATCACGGGATGATGTGTTACGGAACGAGTAAAGAGACTTGCCGGTAACGAGATTGAACAAGGTATCGGGATACCGATGATCGAATCTCGGCAAGTACAATACCGCTAGACAAAGGGAATTGTATACGGGATCGATTGAGTCCTTGACATCGTGGTTCATCCGATGAGATCATCGTGGAACATGTGGGAGCCAACATGGGTATCCAGATCCCGCTGTTGGTTATTGACCGAGAACGCCTCGGTCATGTCTGCTTGTCTCCCGAACCCGTAGGGTCTACACACTTAAGGTCTGGCGACGCTTAGGGTTATATAGGAAGCTTGTATGTGGTTACCGAATGTTGTTCGAGTCCCGGATGAGATCCTGGACGTCACGAGGAGTTCCGGAATGGTCCGGAGGTAAAGAATTATATATAGGAAGTGCTGTTTCGCCATCGGGACAAGTTTCGGTGATATCGGTATTGTACCGGATCACCGGAGGGGTCCCGAGGCCCACCGGGTGGGGCCACCTGCCCGGGGCCACATGGGCCCTAGGTGGTGCGCCTAGGCCAGCACGGGCCAAGCGGAACCAGCCCCAAGAGGCCCAAGCGCCAGAAACACTTGGAGAGGAACACTCCATCGAGGGGCCGGCACCTCCGAGGTGCCTTGGGGAGGATGGACTCCTCCCCCCTCTTGGCCGCACCCCTCCCTTGGAGGAGGGGGCAAGGCTGCGCCCTCCCCCCCTCCTTGGCACCTATATAAAGGGGGGAGGGGAGGGGGGCAGCAGCACCTGAGCCCTGGCGCCTCTCTCACCCTCTCCAACACCACCTACTCCTCCGTAGTGCTTGGCGAAGCCTGCAGATTGCCACGCCTCCACCACCACCACCACGCCGTTGTGCTGCTGTTGGATGGAGTCTTCCTCAACCTCTCCCTCTCTCCTTGCTGGATCAAGGCGTGGGAGACGCCACCGGGCTGTACGTGTGTTGAACGCGGAGGTGCCGTCTGCTCGGCACTAGGATCATCGGTGATCTGAATCACGGCGAGTACGACTCCATCAACCCTGCTCACTTGAACGCCTTCCGCTTAGCGATCTACAAGGGTATGTAGATGCACTCTCCTTCCCCTCGTTGCTAGTCTCTCCATAGATAGATCTTGGTGATACGTAGGAAAATTTTGAATTTCTGCTACGTTCCCCAGCACAAACAACAACATGCCTTGGAAAAGGTTCAAAACATGCTAGACAAAAGTGATGATATGTTGGGTGAAGAAATGGATCGCACTAAAGCCCTGACTGAAAATCTTCAGAGACTTCAGTCTAGGCTTGACAGTCTTCAAGGTCATCATAACACTCTCTTATCTGATCATGAGAAACTTTCTTATGAATTTCTTCAAAGAAAGCAAGATCTTGAGAAGCTAAGAGTGAGTTATGAAGATCTTGAGAAGGAGCACGATTCATTGCTAGCTCAACAAATCAGCGCTTCTCAGGAAGAATTTGTTCCTCCATGCTTAAAGTGCATTGAACGTGAATCTGCTAATTCTTCACCTGAATATTCAAATGCTTCAACTGTTACAAATTCTTCACCTACCTCTGCTATCACTAATTCCTCATCTGAGGACACTGCTAGTATCACTGACGATGCAGGGCTGAAGGAATTGTACATGACAGGCATGTACAAAAGCCTCAAAGGGCATCAGAATCTTTGTGATGTGCTTAAAGAGCAGATCCTCAACAGGAACCCTAGGAAAGAGGGTATTGCCTTTGAGAGGAAACTCAATGCTGATGGAAAAATATTGGAAGCCTGAGCAGTACCCCAAAACCTCATGGGTTGCTGCAAAGGGACCTCGATTGATCCATCTAACTTATCCGGCTTTACATGTGAATCTCCTCATTCTTCTGATGAGTCATTTGACTCCAACTATAAACTGTTCAAAAATCAGAATGGTGAAGTATTTCCTAGATATGTTGGCACTAACTCCAGGAACGGTTCCCCTATGAAGAAAATCTGGGTTCCCAAGAAATGCCTTGAAAGTCTTCAGGTGAATATCCTCATTACACCACCTGTGAAGAATAGGAACCCCAGATCAAACTCTTCATATGGACCAAATTCTTCATATGGATCCAAGTCCTCATACGGACCAAATTCCTTATGTGGATCAAATTCCTCAAAAGGATCAAAGTCCTCATATGATTAACATCGTGCTAACAACTCTGTTTCGCAGGGTAGAGCTAAGGCCTATGAATATGTGCATTATTCTTCAAACCAATATGTTCATAAGTCCTCGAAGAATTTCTCTGCTTATTCATATGCTTACCCTAACCTCTCTTATGTGAAACGAAATGGATTGGCTTCTATGCCACCATTCTCATATGGAGCTCGCAGAGTGATGAACTCTTTGCCACCCCTTCAAATGTGGGTGGTGAAGAAAAGGAACTAATCTCTTCTGCATGGTCAGGTCTCCAGACGTGCTTTAACGTCTGAAGAATTTGCTGGGGGACTGACAAAAATGCCTGAAAGGACGCAGGCTAATCATGAAGAAATGAACTTTCATTTCACACGTCCTCATACTGCTTATCTGTTATCTTTGCTCGATGAAATTCATCGATGAAATTGATATCATATTCTTCACTGATGAAGTATATGACATCGTAAGTTGCACTAATTCATCTGCAGGATGATCAACCCAAAGCCAATGAGTGGGTCCTCGATAGTGGATGTACAAATCACATGACTGGTGACAAGAATCTATTGATGGATGCTCCCTTATCACCGTCACATCTGAAGCATATCATCTTTGCTGACAAAGGCAAAAGTCAGGTATTGGGTCTTGGTAAGGTTGCGATCTCTAAGGACATACACATGGACAAAGTCATGCTTGTTGAGTCCTTAGGATACAAACTCATGTCAGTCTCAATGCTTTGTGATCTTGATATGGTTGTTTTCTTTGGCAAGTATCGTTGTGTTGTGATCATGGAAGCTGACAATTCCGAAGTCTTTGAAGGCTTTAAGATAGGAGACTTGTATATTGTTGATTTCTCTACAGGACCACAACCAGGCGTGTGTCTACTTGCAAAAGCTTCAGAAGGCTGGCTATGGCATCGACGACTTGGTCACGCAGGCATGAGGAATTTGCACACGCCATAAGAAGAAGCATGTCATTGGCATTGAGAATGTCAAATTCTTCAAGGATCACTTATGTGGAGCCTGTGAAGCTGGAAAAATGACCAAGGCCAAGCATCCAGCGAAGACTATCATGACCACTACTCGTCCATTCAAATTGCTTCACATGGACCTCTTTGGTCCTAATCATTACTCAGCAGTCACTAATGATGCATCTCTATATGGCTTTGTTATTGTTGATGATTACTCTCGTTACACATGGGTACACATTGTTACTTACAAACATGAAGTGCAGGAAGTCTTCAAACGATTTTCCTCGAGGGCTTCAACCAACTTTGGTGTGAAGATCAGTCACATCAGGAGTGACAATGGAACTGAATTCAAGAATTTCGGTCTTGATGACTACCTTGATGAACTTGGTATTACTCATGAGTTATCTGCTCCCTATACTCCTCAGCAAAATGGCGTCGTGGAGCGCAAGAACAGAACTCTTGTTGAGATGGCTCGCACTATGCTTGATGAATACAAAACGCCTCGTCGTTTTTGGATTGATGCAATTGATACCGCGTGCCACATCATCAACAGACACCTGAGGAATCTATCAAGTTCAAGGCAACTGAGGATGTAATTCCTATTGAAGAATCTGCTGAAGAATTCATTCCAGAATGCGAAGAACGTTGAGCTGATGCACCTGAGGATAATGCTGAAGAAAATGGTGCTGAATAAAATGCTGATGAAATTCCTCGACGACAACCAGCTCATCCTCGCATTGCAAAAGAAGTGCAAGTTGACAAGATCATCGATGACATTGACGCACCAGGTCCTCTCACACGCTCAAAAGCTTCACATTTATCTAACTTTTGTGGGCACTATGCTTTTGTCTCTATCACAGAGCCCACTAAGGTAGATGAAGCATTTCGAGCCTGAGTGGATTCAGGCAATGCAAGAAGAATTACATCAGTTCGAGCTCAACAATGTCTGGGAACTGGTCAAACGTCCAGATCCTCGCAAGTATAATATCATTGGCACAAAGTGGATCTACCGCAACAAGCAAGATGAAAATGGCCTTGTGGTGAGGAATAAGGCACGACTTGTAGCTCAAGGCTACACACAGGTTGAAGGAATTGATTTCGATGAAACTTTCGCACCTGTTGCTAGAATTGAGGCTATTCGCATATTACTTGCTTATGCTAACCATCATAGTATCACTTTAAATCAAATGGATGTGAAAAGTGCATTCCTCAATGGTAAGCTTGAGGAAGAAGTATATGTTGCTCAACCCCCAGGTTTTGAAGATCCAAAGAATCCCGACAAAGTCTTCAAACTTAACAAGGCCCTCTATGGTCTCAAACAGGCCCCACGGGCGTGGTATGATACATTGAAGGAATTCTTCGTGAAGAATGGCTTCACACCAGTTCACTCGACCCTACTCTCTTTACTAAATTATATGATGGTGAACTGTTTGTGTGCCAAATATATGTTGATGATATTATCTTTGGCTGTCTTGACCAACGTTATAGTGATGAATTTGCCTATATGATGAGTGAAGAATATCAAATGTCTATGATGGGAGAATTGAAATTCTTCTTAGGTCTTCAAATTCGCCAACAACACAATGGCATATTCATATCTCAGGAGAAATACCTCAAAGATGTCCTGAAGAAATTCGGCATGCAAGATTGCAAAGGCGTCAAAATTCCTATGCCCACAAATGGCCATCTATGCACTGATGAAAATGGTATTGACTCCGATTACAAGGTATACCGCTCCATGATTGGTTCTCTATTGTACTTATGTGCATCTAGGCCAGATATAATGCTTAGTGTTTGCATGTGTGCCCAATTTTAAGCTACACCGAAGGAATCACACAATAAGGCTGTAAAGCATATTCTTCGATATCTAGCTCACACACCAACACTAGGATTCTGGTACCCCAAGGGCTCTACATTTGATCTCATTGGATATTCTGACTCTGACTATGCTGGTGATCGTGTGGACCGCAAGTCAACATCTGGTACTTGTCATTTCCTCGGACGATCTTTGGTCTGTTGGTCCTCGAAGAAACAGAATCATGCGTATCACCGCTTCATCGCGGAAGCTGAGTACATTGCTGCTGGCTCTTGTTGTGCTCAATTGCTGTGGATGAAGCAAACTCTCAAGGACTATAGTATCAACGTGAAGAATGTGCCTCTCTACTGTGACAATGAGAGTGCCATCAAGATTGATCATAACCCAGTTCAGCACTCGAAGACAAAGCACATTCAGATTCGTCATCATTTTCTTCGTGATCATGTGTTAAAGGGCGACATCTCCATCGAGCATGTGAAGACTGAAGAACAGCTAGTCGATATCTTCACAAAGCCCTTGGATGAGAAGAGATTTAGCATGTTGCGGTGTGAGCTAAATATCTTAGAATCTTCGAATGTTCTTTGAAAAGGACACACATCCTGACACTTATGCAAAATTGATGACTTAGATGTGCAACACATGAAGAAACGTTTTTCTTTAATCAATAAAGAATAACACTCTAAGTGTGAAGAAATTAATGAAGAATTTGATTCTCAGAACCCTACGACAATTCTACGCGGTGTCTGAAATCATCATTCTTATACGGTGGGTCACGACACCACCAAAATTGAAAATCTTCAATTTGAGTTTTTCCTCAGTTTTGAAATTCTTCAGTTTATCAAATTCTTCAACTTTGCAAAATTTTCACTGTTTCCGCTGCTTTTTCTTCATTGACTATATATATATATATATATATATATATATATATATATATATATATATATATATAGGGAAAATCCATCCTACCACCCGGTGGTAGTTACCCCATATGTCTCATATACTATCATGTGGTATTATATATACTACTTTTTTACGGTAATTGCCTTTGGCTCCTAGGTGCATATGCACCCATTGTCGAAATACACATTTTGAAAAGATGAAAAATTCGAAACGAAAATCCCGCGTGTATATCCGGACATTTTATGTGCGTGCACATAGTTTTAGTCAAAAACGGCGTTTTTTGTGGCTTGTGTAAAAAAGGCAATTTCTGATGCTTCATTCTAACTATTCACGAGGCATTTCTTTATCTTTTTTATACAAGCCACAAAAAACGTCGTTTTTGACTGAAACCTTGTGAACGCACATAAAATATCCGGATATACACGTGGGATTTTTGTTCCGAATTTTTCAACTTTTCAAAATGTATATTTCGACAATGGGTGCATATGCACCTAGGAGCCGAAACGTCGCTCTCACTCTTTTATTTTAAATATATTTGTATACTATATCTAAGATATTTCAAAGTAAGTTACATGAAAAAATTGCATATGAGCCCATAATTTTATTATATTTGTGAAATACGTACATATTTGTACGTAAAAAAAAGCATACTCAAAACATGGTATATACTACCTAAAAATTAGTATATATACTACCTAATCATTGTTATATACTACATACTACACGTACATACTCTCGATTTCGATAGATACTACATACAACTTACAAAACGCAAGTGGTGGTAACTACCACTGCTTGTAGGAAACATTTGTCATATATATATGTGTGTGTGTGTGTGTGTGGGTTTATGTCCTTTACAACATTCACTTATGACTATTTTTCAAGTTGCTTTTTCTGCTAAGTGAATGTGATCGGACCCTTCCTCCTTTATGCTATACTCAACCCAATCTATTCACAAATTCTTCATGTGTGTTCTATTTGAAACTCGTTCAAAATCTTCACTGTGTCCTTATCAGCTGAAGAAATTGCGAACGGAACTTTTAACTTATCTTATCCAAATTTTCGGCTTTGCCGTTCAAACCGTTTCGTATCCGACGATAAACTTATCTATTCACCCACGATCTAACACAATCTCCACTTTTCAGTACGTGGGTGACACATGTCAAGCGAATGAGAAGGGTCAGGGGCACGTTCGTCCAAAATCTTCAGGCGAACGGTTTTTCACCGTGGCTATATATACCCCTCTCCCCTTCCTCACTTCCTTTACTCCGCTCGACCGCTCTCTCTCTCTCTCTCTCGCTCGAGCTTCTCAAACCCTAGCGCCGCCGCTACTCCATCGTCGCCGGTGAGGAAGAGCTTCACTGCCTCGACCTCGTCGCCGTCGTACTCGCGCCGACCGCGGAAATCTTCACCCCGGCGCCGCCGTAGCTGTCTTCCTCCGCCGAGTTAGGGCGTGGGAGATCTGACTGACGAACTTATAATCAACACTTCTCAGTTCGCCGTGTTCTTCAGTTCGGGTAATTAAAAGTTACTTTTATTACTCGCTTTGATTCTCAAACTTTCCTGAAAATCTTCAAAGGTGTTTATTCTTCAAATCTTCACACATATGAATACCTCAAACGAAATATGCTCTTGATTCGTTTCTCTAAGCAATGATTCTTCTTCAAGATTCCTCAATTGTGTGGATCCTCGATCTATACAACTCTGGAACCTAAGACAAAGATCGCTTAGTGAAATTCTTCAAGGCTCATCTGGTCAAATTCCTCAAACTAGTTCTTTTTGAAAAACCTTCTGAGAACGCATATGACCTCTTCAAATTCCTCGCAACTATACTCTGTTCACATGTACTCATTTCCGCTGCTGAATCGCTAGGTTCTCATCAACTTAACTCATTTGCAGCGTTCCTCGAAGAAAAGTTGCATACTTCTTAAGAGAATTCGATTGTTCAAATTCCTCACCAAGAATATGGCAGAAGGAAAGAAGCCACAGAAAGGAGGAAAGAGGCCTGAGGTTATGACTGCGTTTGAGATTCCTGAGGACATCTATGCTGATTATTGCACACCTGACGAAGCCAAGTTTGGCAAAGAAAACAAAAATCAGCGCAAGGTGCGCATTCAAAGGATTGAAAGGAGATGGGCAAGGGAATGGAGGAAGTATAGATATGTTACTCCAAAGTACATGAAGAAATTCGCACTGAATCCTCCATGCCCAAGAGCTCCATTGGCACTGGCCAAGAAGTCAACCCCACCAAGTATCAAGCGTGGTGAGGACTTTCTGAAGAATGGGCCAAGCGCCAAGCAAAATTGGCAAGACAAGCCAACGAGGCAGTGAGGAAATTTAATGAGGACTCTGCTACCGCTGCTGCCACTGAGGCCTCTGTCAAGCCAAGAAAATCTATGGCAAAGAAGCCCGCACACAAGCCAAGTGCTTCACCAACAGTGCCCTCACGGCTAATTTCCTCAGCAACGCCCTCATGGCAAATTCCTCATGCTGCTCCTGCTCCTCCCAAATCCTCAGCTCCTACAAAGTCCTCAGCAGTTCCGACAAAGTCCTCAGCGCCTGTGCATCTGGCCTCGTGCCAAAGGACTGCAGGCATCTCTATTGCCTCTAGTGTCTCAGCAAGTTCCTCAGCTGCACCAAATTCTTCATCTGGCCCAACTCTGCTGAAGACTAAGGCAACAGCTGGACGAGGTCCTCGGCCAAGTCCCAAAAAGAAACAGGTCGCCTTCCAAGAGCCACCTGAAGATGATGAGTCTGATGATGATGAACGTGCGGAAATCATCAAAGATAGGCAAGTCAGGGCCGCTAGAGCCAAAGGCACACCTGTGCCGCTGTTGTTGGATCCAAGAGCGATCCTAGACTACATTGATCTCTGGCACAAGGACCCAAACACTCCTATGCCTGACTTCAAGTTGACACTTGGCCAAAGTCACATGCTGACTCATTTCATCCAAGAGGAGAAATGGAAATTTGATAAGGCCAGAGAGATCAAGAAATCGCAGTACAGAAAAGAGAAACTTCTGAAGGAAAATGTTGTCAAGATGACAACTGAAGAACTTGTCAAGATGCAGGCTGACATCAAAGCCCTCGTGACAAATTTGACTCATATTATGCTGATTGGCAGGAGCCAAAGTCAGATTTGTCAATCGACAAAGAATTTCTCAAATGTTGCAGCCCCAACGCAACAAGAAATTCCTCAGCCGGAGCCTCTGCTCAGCCTGGCCGAAGAACATGCCAAGACCACCGATGAAGTTCAGCTCTGAAGACAATGCTAGTTCCAGGCTGATGATTCCATTCCAGCCGAAGAAATTGCCGTGGCATCCACTAGTGGTGCGCTGAAGAAACTGAATAAGTCGAGCCCTTGCATCGATTCTGGCGTGAGGAAATTCAACCAGATTCCTCAGCTCCTCCTGCGCCTACACCAACTCCAATCCTTCCATCTGCATCTGATGTGAAGAAGACCAAGGCTGCAGAGCGAGCTGCAGTGAAGAAAAGGAAAGCATCAGCTGCTTCAAATTCTTCAGCCCCGAAGAAAATGAAGCCTATGACAAGCTCTTTTAAAAATCCAATCGATGATGTTCCAATTTCCTCCATTCCATCAAAGGACCTTGTTCCTTTTGGTGAAGATTATGAGATCCCAAGCGGATCTGATGAAGAAAATCATTCTGCTGCTTCGTCAGAGTAGATTGATGAAGAAATTGCAGTGGAAGCAATCCCTTCAACCCCAATCATTTCCTCGCCTATGCCTCAGTTCACAGCTGAAGAAGCCGGCGTTGAAGAAATTGAAGAAGATGTGGATACTGGAAGCACAACACCAGTGATGAACGATGACTTTTGGGAAAGTCAGCATCCTAATTCTCCAGTCTTTACTCCAATCCAACAGATTCCTCAGTCCCCTGCTCCAACAGTTCAAATGGGCTCTGAAGAAACTCATCCCACTTCATCTGTACATGAAGAAATTCCAGCCACTAGCGCTGATGAACCTGCTGCTGCTGATCCTCAGACTGCACATGAAGAGGAACCAGAAATTCCTCAGCCTGAAGAACCTGAGATTGCGATTCCAGAGGTCATGATGCAACTCACTGACACTCCACTGCCAAAGCCAAAGAATCCATTCTCAACGAAGCAAAAGTTCAAGGCTGAAGACTTCTTTGGCGAGCACGTTTTCTTCACGGATTACAACCCATATGACTCTGCTCACACAAGGAAGAGGCGTTTCTGGACTGCTAGTCAAGCCAACTTCTATTCCTCTATGCTATTCAACAAAGACAAAGTCTTCGATCATGCACATATTCCTCATGTGGACATGGAATCTCTGCCAGGCTTCGAGCCAGTCCTCAGTGTTCTTCACGATGCAGGACTTCTGAATTTCTGCACTGACATCTGTGATTGGAATGAAGAACTTATTCTTCAATTCTATGCGACGCTGCATATCACTGGAGACGCTGAAGATGTGAAATCATGGGTGTTGGACTGGATGTCTGAAAATACTCACTACAAGGCACCAGCAACTGAATTGCTTCGTGCCCTCCCACTCAGTCCTCCCCTTGATGGTGCTCGTTGCATCTACAACGAACCTGAGCTTTCAAATCACTACATGCAAGTGCTGATGAAGCCTTTGAAGCCAGGACAGGCACCTCGAACCAAATTCCTCGTCAAGGAATTACTATATGTGCCTCGGACTGTCTATCGCATTCTGACGAAGACAATGAGTCCTATCAAAGGCCATGCCTCAAATGATGAAGAAGTCGTTGGCATCATAAAGAATATGCTTTTCAATATCATTCATGGCGTTCTCGTAAACTTCCATGATTTCTTCATGAGGACTCTGGCGAACATTGCTATGTCACCTTTTGAGCTGAAGCCTTATGCACCTTGGATTATGAGATTCATCAGGACAAGGTCTTCACTCAATTACAAGGCTGATACTCTGAACCACTGCAGCTACTTGCCTCCAATTGAAGTCCTCAAACGGACATTTTCCTCAGCTGATGACAAGGGCAAGGCAACTGCTGTGATAGATGAAGGCATTCGTCCATTGGATGGTCAATTTCGCAAAGCTGCATCCTACTCCACCAATGATGACTCTGCCACACATGACTCTGCCGCCAATACCTCAGCCAAGCAAAATCCTCAAGCCACAAGACCTGTGGTGATGACTGATCGTGAGTTACTCCTCAGTCTTCATCAGAAGGTTGATCGCAATCATAAATGGGTCAAGCGTCAGTTTGGTTCAATTCTTCACAACATGACTTCAACCCACAATGCAGTGAAGAAAAACCAATACTACCTCCATGAAACCTTCAACCGCACCTGGGCTGTTCTTTCTAATGTCTACAGCGTAGAAGAACTGAAGACAATGGGTCTCAAGTAAGAATTTGACTGGTCTGCACCTCCGCCGAAGAAATACAAGAAGGTCAAAGTTCCTTCCTTGGTGGCCAGCTCCTATTCTTCATCGCGCGACACTGATGAAAATGAAGTCTTGGACGACACTGCGGCAGGCCCTACTACGACAACCGAATCCGACAACGCTGGCGCTCCTTCATCAACTTGAAATTCTTCAGGGGCGTTAGTCCTCAGTTTCAATCCTTTTGGTCATTCGATGACAAAGGGGTAGAAATTTGAGTTAGTCTTCTAGCGGGTCTATTATATGTGCAATTTTTGCTAAGTTACAACTCTCGTTCTTCTAAAACTTTTATTGGATCGAGTTGTAATCTTAAACCCGATGGTGCTCTGATACTTTTGATGTGTTCCTCTGCATGCTTATTCCTCATTATTTGTTAATACACACATGCTGAATTACATCAGCCACCATATTTTATCATGCATTTCAAATTCTTCATATTATATGTCAAATGCGTGTATGAATTACAAGATATAGGGGGAGATCTCCATGATTCAACTCTTCAAATGTGCAATGCCTCAAAAGCAAATTCCTCACTATGCACATCTTCAGTGGGAGTTCTTCTATATCTTGCAATCAAATTCCTCAATATCAGTATTTACACTTCATATGTTTATCCCCGTTGAAAACTTAACCTATATTGTCATCAATCACCAAAAAAAGGGAGATTGTAAGTGCATCTAGTGCCCCTTAGTGATTTTGGTGTATTGAAGACTTATAGGTTAAGGGACTAATGTGTTTATGAGTGTACACAGGTCTATAAGTCTATGAGGAGTTTGATATTTACAGAGAAAGTCGACCCTAAAAATGAAGTTCTTCGACTGAAGACTTTGGTATTCTGAAGACTTTCTGAACACTTTGAAAGTGAAGAAATTGGTGTGACCTTGAAGACTTGGTATTCATTTGAGGAACATGAAGCGTGAAGATTTTTGTTTTCGTAGTTTCGTTTTCTCTTTCTTGAGTCATAGGAAACACCGTCTTTGTTAAAGGGGGTCGAGGAAATACTAAGGAAAAATTTCCATGTGATGCTCAACTCAAAATCCTACACCTATCAATCCCTTCGAGTGAAGCCTTTGGAAATCTCATACAGCTCAGTCAATTTCTTCAAAGGATGAGACGAAGTTCTTCTGGTCGCCGAGAATTTGTTCTGACCGAGGAGTTAGGGATTCGCCAGTCGGATTGCCTACACAAGGAGGAACATGATAGCCCCGAGGAATTTGAGAGTCAAATTTCTGACCGTTCTTGTCTTCTTGGCCACCTGTCCCAAAATATCTTATCCACCTAACGGTCATATCATTGAAGGGCATTTATGTCTTATCATGTCGGGCTGCTCCCTAGGCTATAAATAGCCGCCTCACAACCACTAGCTGGTTGGCTGCTCGAGAGAACTGACACTTGTCATTTGAGAGCATCCCATTCTCCGAGGACTTTGAGCGAAAATCATCAAGTGAGGAAACCCAAACCCAAACACCTAAAAACCCAAAGTGATTGAGCATCACTGAAAAGATTGATCCTGCGTGGATCTGACGCTTGTTACCTTTGAAGACTGTGCTTCTTCCAAACGGTTAGGCGTCATGGTCTAGAGCATCCAAGAGGAAATTGTGGATCGCCGAGTGACCAAGTCTGTGAAGGTTTGGAAGTCGCCTGAAGACTTACCACGAGTGATTGGACGAGGTATGTGTGACCTTAGTTCAAGAAGAATACGGTGAGGACTTGGTGTCCTGAGCTGCGTGCTCAGCGACTGGGTGTCCTGGACTGTGTGTCCTCGAGTTTAAATACTCAGCCGCTCCAACCAGACGTACAACTGAGACAGCAGTTGGAACTGGTCTACCAAATTATTGTCTTCACCAACCTAACTGGTTCTATTTCCTCAACTCTTTCATTTCCTCATTACTGTGTTGAGTGTTCTTTCATATCTCAGTTCAATTTCTTCAGTCTGTTTGTCTTCATCTTGTGCTATCCTGTGTTTACGCTTTCTGTACTCTTTGATTGTCTTCATTTCATCATGATGACCATGCCCGCATTCTCTTATGCTTACTTCTGAGTAATTATTCCGCTGCAAGTAGTTCTTCACTTAGGAATTTCCTCACCGGCAAATTCCTCATTAAAGAATTCATAAAAATCGCCTATTCACCCCCCTCTATTCGATATAACGCACTTTCAGGTTGATGGACGGTGTCTTGACCGCCTGGGCCGTGAGTCACCGGTGGATCTCCTCCGCGTTGCAGGCTCTCTCCCTCGACACTTTGGTGGCTTACGATCGCGATCGTCGGCCTCGGTGCGTTCGTGGGGGCTGGTAGAGGTGACATCGGACCGAAGGAAACTCTCGATGACTCGTTCATCCTGACGGTGGCGACGACCAGGGACGCCGTTCTCCTCCTTGCAGGCGCCGTCGAGGTCCCTGCCCTCCGCCCCGACCCCATGCCCGGGTGAAAACACTAAATCTCCCTAGATTGGGCGGCAGCGGCACTGCGTGTGTCGTACCCTTCTTGGAGGCGCCGCCTGGGGCGTTTGGGTGCTCGGTTTGAGGAACTGCAGGCGGAGGGCATGGTACCAGTGGTAATAGGTGGTGTTTCGCGTCGGAGGAGCGGTGTGGCATCTGACACGTCGACAACGACAGGTCTCAGCGGCATGGAGCAGCGGGGTCTCGTCTGTGGGCGTGTGATGATGGACGAGCGCAGGATGGTGGCGCTGTCTGGCGTCATGGTGGCGTCAACGGCAGCTAGACCGGGCAAGGCAGATGCAACAGTACAACATTGAAGATGGATTGATGGCAGGTGGCTGCGGCGGCCTCATACCCGACAGGTGTCCTGATTGAGGAGTGCGCCGGACTCGTGGGTGCCTCATACCCGGCAGGCGTCCTTGTTGGGACCTCATGTCTTAGATGTTAGGTTTGACTGCGAGGTCTGTTTGGTATTAGGCCCAGATTATCAGCATCCCTGCATCAACTGGATAGGAGTAGCGACAAATGTTTCCTAGACGGTGCCTTTAGTCTTACTGTTGTATGACTTTGTAAGGTCTTGTGTGAATAATTAATAAAGTTGCTGCATGCATCGTCCAGATGCAGATGCCGGGGGTTCTCCTCAAAATAAAAAGAGGAAGAGAGACCATGGAAAGGCTCTGCCACACCGTGTGACGACACAGATAGGCAGCTTTTTTCCAGCTGCACAACGATCTGTTTGGGCGACGGAAGCATTGCTAGCTTCTGGATGGACAAATGGCTCAATGGGAAGTCACGAAGTGTGCTGGCAGTCTGGCACCCGATGTGTTCAAACTGGCTCGCTTCAAAAAAGTTATGCTTAGGAAGGGATTGCGAAACGGCAAATGGATGCAAGGGCTGCAGTGAATGGACACGGGGGATCAACTGAACCAGTTTGTAAACCTATGGAATGAGGTGCAAATGATAAACTTATCGGCGGAGAAGGACACTGCTGTTTGGAACCTCACTACCTCAGCTGCCTACAGTGCATGTTCACCTTATGATGCGCAATTTTTTGCAAGAATTGAAAAGCCTGGGCTAGCACGGGTGTGGTGGAGCAAGATGGAAGGGAAGCTCAAATTCTACATCTGGTTGGTGTTACAGAACAGAAATTGGACGGCCGATCGCCTGCAGGCTAGAGGATGGCCACACAATGACAAATGCATGCTCTGTGAGCAAGAGCCTGAAACTGCCAGTCACATAACACCGAAATGCTCATATGCAAGAGAGGTCTACTTTCAATTTCGGCAACAACGCAGCGCAATTTGGGCTGCGGCCGCTACGGCGCAATCCATCACAGAATGGTGGGATCAGTTGAGCATTGTCGGGGAAACGAGAGAAAAAAATAAGGAAGAGATCACACTGGGAGCATATATACATCGTATGGAACCTATGGAAGGAGAGGAACCGGAGAGTTTTCGAACGCAAGGAGCTGACGGCGCTTGCGCTGACAAGGATTATCAAAGACAACATCCGATGTTTCAATGAAGCCACGAGAGGGACGGCCATTCTAGGCGAGTGATATAGTGCACCCATAGCATCTTTTGTTTTAGGCTGTGTGCCTGTGTGTATGACCTGCTTCTTACCCTGGGTTTTCCACCCGGCGTTGTATGACTTGTAACCTCTTTTCTCCTATTATGCAAAGGCAGAGCTCCTGCTATTCACGTCAAAAGGTAGACACGCTTTGTGCTCAAATTTCACCTGGCAAGCAGAGTTGCTCCAGTTCCTTCTAGACATCAACATTTTTTCAGTTTAAAATGGTATAGCATTCTGAATACTGAACAGGGAAGGAGGTGTTTGTCTTTGACAAACAAATAAACAAACCGTGTGTCTTTTTCCTGGTACGAAATGGATTATAAAAAATAAAAGCAAGCTCAATGCAAATCCAAAGCAGAAGACCACGGATTTCGGATAACAGCCACCTTCAGGCTGCATCCTGAGAAACTCGGCCCAGATTAGCAATGGAACTAGGGAATTACATTAATCCAGATTGCCAGAGTTTGGGACAACCAGAGTAACAGTCAAATGCGCATCTAAAATATGGCTCCGTTCAATTTTAAATTCAGTAGCACAAACATAACCTCTACAGAATCGAGACCAGCAGTTGGTGTGGATGAAAAAAATGTCTGGCAAACATCAAAGAAATCTGATGGATCCAGTCCAAGAAGGGAACCGACTCCAAGGCAATGGATCCAGTCTCGCAGTGGTTGCTAGAGGCCAAAGGATACCCTCGGTCCCACTCCCTATGCCCAACCACCCGGGCCCAAGAGCATGAGCCATCGAGGCGAAGCTGCCATGGCCTGGTCAGAGCGATGGGTGCGCCCACAGGCAGAGGGCAACAATCTGCATTGGAACTAGTGCACGCCCGCGGCAAGCTAACTGCTTACATGACCGGAGTTGTGGTACAACACCGCTACTCGCTGTAGAGACGATAATGCTCGCACAAACCGAGGTCGCTGCCTTGGCATCCACCTACCACGAGCATCTCCACCAGCTCAGCAAGGGAGCCCGAACACCACTCTAGTACGACAGGACCAGATCCACGCCGATAACCACAATGCAAAATAAGGAGGCCTGCGGCGGTCAAAATAAGGAGACATGCCTACCGGAAACCAACCTAGTGAACTCCCAAGAAACCAAATTCGGCAGCTCGGCAGCGGGAGCAGCAATACTAGGCCAAGCAGATGGCCACATCTCCTAGCCTGCGGCCCGCCGGCCAGGTAGAGAGCAACGATCGACATGAACCCATATGTGAGGAGGGTAGGAACCAGGTGGCCAGGCAGGACCAGAAACCCGGGCGTCTCCTGAGCATGACAAGGACGGCAACCTCCATGGACGCAGTCACAACAACCGGATCCAAGAGTTTCGCACCTCTGCGGGGCGAGGTTGACGGGAAAGAGGGTCGTCGATAGGAGCAAAGGACGGAGGCGCATGACCTAGACATGGGAGAACGCAAGGACGCCACGCCACCGCCAGCCACACAGGCAAAGCCCACGCCGCCGCCGGCGAGGGCGGATGGAGGAAGGAGGAGGTGGGCGCAGGGCCGGTCCATGCATGTTGGTGGCCCTGGGGCGAAACTAAAACTTAGGGCCCTCACACATAGATGAATACTCCACTAATTAAATCAATCTGTACCATGTAACAATTTACATCTCGATGATCTTGGCTTCATCTAAATAATTAGTTGGTTACCAGCAAAAAAAATTATTTGGTTGTTCAAATGAAACAAAACCAATATCACAAATTCCCAAGGATAACCACTGGTTCTGAAACTTTAATTGCTCCCATTGGAAATTCCTATAAAAATGATATTGTATCAACAAATTTAATCTATTTTTTTTCTTTCCTCTAGTCACAGTTCACTACTGGCAAAATACTTACTGGAAGATATTCCACAGCAAAAATACAAAAAGTGCAATTTTTGTTCAAGATATATATGGTCAAGGAAGGAAAGCACCTTAATATGGATGGCTGGATCGGACGCAAGAAAAAAACGAATTCATGGAAACCTCAGCCTGTAATATCTGAAAAATGTCCTCAAAATACAAGAGACATATCACCTTCAAATTATAATTCCTATGTTACCATGGATCGACATTATTTAACATTGTATTGTCAAACTGAAGAACGAGATTACTTGAAAGAACAAAGAAGAACACGTACCATATCTCAACCATACGGGGATGGAGAAGAATGTACGGGATGAAGAAGAGCTAATTGGGGACTGGAATTGCACCATGGTTGGCCGCGACCTCAAAATCAGAAATGCATGGGAAGGGCAGCGCTGTTCTTGGAGACTAGATCGGGAATTGGGGAAGAAGAGGAGACGCCCAACTGCAGAGCGAGATCCCGTCGGGATCGATTAATTCCTTCGTGTGACTACCGCACATGTCCAACAGCGTGGTGGGCTTTGCCTGACTGGTTGCACTCTAGGACCTCTATATTTTTCTGGGTATAAAAATAAATAGAGAGAACTACACCTGGGGCTGCCCCGTTTTTCAGGGGGCCCAGGGCGAGCGCCCCGTTTGCCCGCCCTATGGGCCGGGCCTGGGTGGGCGTGGCTTGAGCCGAATGTAGGGGTTCGGCCCCTGAGTCGCCCAAGAGCGGATGACACTGGTGGGTGGGGGTGGTGGAGCTCATCACACAGATCTCATTTGAATTATTGTGTCGAGCTCATTAAATAATTACAATAATTCAAAATAAATTATAGTAGCACACTCACATGTGTCCAGTGGTTTAATTTTAGTCTCACATTGTTAGTGGAGAAGGAGTTATATCAAGACAAAATCTTAGTCTTTTTAATTTAAACCGGAGAGTAATGGTCAAATAGGCTGCACATGCGTATGTTTTCACAAACATGCACTCCTAGGGGTACCAAAATGCTACCGGCCGGTCCCTACTTCCTGATGGTAAGAGCATCTACAACCACAGTCGGCGAATCTAAGCCCATATGCGCGTTCGACACGCCCGCTCGAAGTGACCGCACAGTTCACTTATATCTAACCAAATCCATATAATGCATGAAGCAACGTAACACGTAGATGAACATCACGAATGAATTTCTGGCAGAAAGAAATATAGATAGATTGAGGCATAGATTGTTCATCCGACAGACTCAATCAAACCCAAAATAGACAAAGTTCACT